>VZTU01032996.1:86240-96456 GCA_013400835.1 Zapornia atra | reverse complement strand
GGCCGGGCCCCTGACCTCGCCGCGGCCCTGCCGTGCGCCTCGGCGCAGGGTGCGAGGTGGCACCACGGGCCCAGGGCGGGCGTGAAGCGACGTGTCAAGGCTCCCCTTTCTGGGGGGCTCCGAAGCTCTTTCTGGGTCCCACCAGGCGCTAGCAGTTGTGGTGGGCACGGGAGAAGCCTCTTAGCATGACCCCGAGTGCTGGCCCCAAGTCTCCTGATGCGGCTGCGTCACTTCCCGCGAAGTGGGATGCTGTTAGCCGCAGATCACTTGTGCCATATGCCCGGACACCCAGGAGCTGTCTGTCCGGCCTCTCAGTGTTCCTTGCCAGGCAGCGCAAGAGTCACTGGGGGCTTTTTGGGCTTCAGCCTTTTGCGCTGTGTCAGGAAATGCACTTGCATGTGATTGCGGAGAGGCGGGAGGCAAGAGGACTGCTACATACACTTTGGGACGACCCGTTAAGGCATTTTGAAATGTGTATCTGGTCGGAATGGTGTGTGTTGCATCACGGCTGTCTGGTTTCCTTCCAGTGGGGCTGTGCTGGATCCCTGGTGCGATGGCGATGCAGTTCGAGGCGAGCACGGATACGTCAGCAGAGGACGAGAGCTTTGGCCCGCAGCTCATATCCAGGTTGGAGGTAGGTGAGGAGTCAGCGCCACAGTAAGCTTCCAAGAACTAGCCTTCTTCCTTAAGCACGAGCTGCACCTGAAAACTGTGTTGCTGAACTTTTACTGGCATTTTGTCAGGGAAATCCCCAGCAAATTAACAGTTGCAGTTTGTATCCTGTTGCTGCGCTGCATCACCATTCCTAGTGTGCGTGGGTCACCTCCAGCTTCTGCGGAACCAGGGAATGGCACCTTCTGCCTGTCCTGTGGCATCCCTGTAGTTAGCAGCTTATGCAGACACCGTGGTGGTAGAGGGTCTTTATTTCTTTGCATATAGGCACATGGGGAGGTACCGTTCCTTATGTTGCCTGGTAACAACAGGGTTTGATTTGGAGCTGCTGAAGCCGGTTGAAGGCGTTCAGTGGAAGTGTTGGTGTCTTAGTGGGTCTCTTTCTTCCTTCCCCCTTTCAGCAATGTGGCATAAATGCAAATGATGTGAAGAAGCTGGAAGAAGCTGGATTTCACACAGTTGAGGCTGTGGCTTATGCGCCAAAGAAGGAGCTGCTGAATATCAAAGGCATCAGTGAAGCTAAAGCAGACAAAATCTTGGTAAGGGTGTTAGAGGAAAGCTTTAACCCACAGCATTTGAGTTCTTATTTCTTCTGGCTTGAAGGGGTGCAGTGTTCTGGGAAGGTCCCTGGTGATGATTCGCTGAGAGGGGCAGTAGGGGTGATTGGAGGTACGACACAGCTCCAAGCAGAAGAGAGAAGGGTTATTAGAAAGGTCTGTAAGAACTGTGGAACGTACGAGGATTGTGTCTTGGACTATTAATAATTAGGAATGATTGATCTGTTATTACTAACTCGGTATTTCTTGTGATTAGAAGGCTGGTGATGAGCCCAATGTACTTTTCTGTACAGGTCGTAACTAAGGAACGGAACTCCTTGTCCCGAGGTGCAGTGGCCATCTGTGGCATAAACTGGTTTAAGAAGGGGCTAAGTCCAATGTTTTGGGGTAATGTTCAGCTCAAGAAGCTCGCTACTTAACCCAGACGGGCTACCAGATGGAGGGTCAGCCCCTTATTCCAGTTTGTTGCACTCTCCCTAAGCTTCCGCTGTATTAATTACCGGGGGGAGGTAAATGAGCGGGATGACCACTCCTTGCACTGCTTAGTCTGGTTTTCCTTAGGCTGAAGCAGCTAAACTGGTTCCAATGGGTTTCACCACAGCAACGGAATTCCACCAGCGAAGGTCAGAGATCATCCAGATCACCACTGGGTCCAAAGAACTCGATAAACTCCTTCAAGGTAACAATTTTATTTCTCTTTATTGATGAGCCTTCGTTGGTTTTTATTTGAAGTGAGTGACCTTTTTAAAATTATTGTTTCCCCTTCAGGAGGAATAGAAACAGGGTCCATAACAGAATTATTTGGGGAGTTTCGTACTGGAAAAACACAGCTGTGTCATACCCTGGCAGTCACCTGTCAAGTGAGTAGTCCGCTTTGTTAAGATCATTTGGGCAGTGCAGCTTTGGGGTATCTGCTGATCCATGTTATTGAGAAACCAATAACAAATGTGCTGTATGTGAACGGCTGCAAAGAGCCTGAGCATCTGCAGCATCCTTAGCTGTACGTGCAGCTTTTGGGCATCCTCTGTTCCATGTGTAATCTGTCTGCTAGGGTGCCTTTAGCAGCTGTTAAGTCATGATGGCTTTTATCTCTTTGGTGTTTTCTGTAGCGGGTTTTTTTTCCCCTGTATTTTTTTTCCTCTTTGGTGTTCAGACAACGAAATTTTAACACATTAGCATTGCTCTGGGCCTGAAATGCAGAGAGGTGTTTGATCTCTCTTGGAGTGCCCTAGACTCCCGAGGACCTGTCTTATCTTCAAGGGTGCTTGAAAAGAGAGAAGGAACCTTGCTGGGTTCAGGGAGTTTCTCTGACTGGCTGCTTCTGGCCCTAAGGTGCCCCAGGCGTGCTGGGCTTGACTTCCCAAAGAGCCTTTGGCTGGCTCTTTCTGTCAAGGAGCAGAACAGTTTGGAGTTACTGTTTCTCGACTCTTACTTTAAACAGATAGTGTGTATTGCTTCCCAGAGGTCACTGTTGCATGAAATAAAGTGGCTTTGGGCTTAATTGGATCATGTGAGTGGCACCTTTGCACACCTGAGCTTGAGGTCAAGGACCTGTCTGTCCCCTTAGGTAGGTGTCAGGGACTGAAAGCAGGAATCTGAATCGCCCCGTTGGTTATTTATGGTATGGTGCCAGTTGAGGGCACCAGGTGATAACTGGGTTGCCTGTTGATACTCGATTTGATGTTCGTTTGCTTCTCCTTCAGCTCCCCATTGACCGAGGCGGCGGTGAAGGAAAAGCCATGTACATCGACACTGAAGGGACCTTCCGCCCGGAGCGTCTCCTGGCTGTGGCTGAAAGGTCTGTGCTCGGGGCGGGAAGTAGACTGGTGTTAGTTGAAGAAAGGAATTCCTTTACTCGTGGGGCGACCTAATTAATACAGGTCACTGTGTAGATCAGCCTGTCTCCTTAAATTAATGGGACTTTTGCAGTAAGGGCTGTCCCTAGGGCTTGATTCTGGGTCCCTGCAGGCGGTCCTGGTGCTCCTTTGGCCCCATGGAGTTGGGCTGAAGCAGAGCTCCTGACATGGTTTTCTGCAGGGTAATGCAAGCTGCAGGTGCTGGAGCAAAGGAGGGGACAAGAAGGAGCAGATGGAAGCAGGTTGAAGGAGCAGGGATTTTGAATATTCCTCCCCCAAAGTCCCCGCACGCTTATGCATGTGGAATGGGGAAGGTGCAGGAAGAGTGAGACATCCGTGTGCGCTTCCGGGGCTGGAAACCCACTTTGATGGCAGAGATGTGGTGACCCCGGGATGATGGAGCTCAGGATACTGAGATGGGTGCAGTGCATTAGGCTGGATCACAGTGCTAGACTTGAGGAGAGTGGCCTTTGGCCTCTTCAGGGATCTGCTCGGAAGTATCCCATGGATGCCCTTGAGTGAAGCAGGATGTAGGAGAGCTGCCTGATTGTCAGGGATCATCTCCTCTGTGTTCAGGAGCAGCCCATCTCATTGAAATCCAGCAAAGGCAGTAGGAGGCCTCTCCGGATGAGCGAGGAGCCTCTGTTACATGTAGAATGGAGGTGTACAGGAGGTGGAGGCAGGGACAGGTGACCTGTGAGGAGCAGAGAGGCACTGTCTGAGCACGCAGAGCTGTGCTGGGGACGCGGTGAGGTCTGTAGGAAATGCTTTGGTGTTGGCCAGATGTTAGAACAGGTTGCCCTGAGGTTGCTTCTGTCCTTGAAGATGTTCAGAACCTGACTGGACACCATCCTGCTGCAGCTGATCCCATTCTGGGCAGCGGGGTTGGACTACGTGATCCCTTCCCACTTCCAAGAGCCTGTGATTCCACGAAATACGCTGTTGTGTGAAATGGAGAATGGGAGCAAATTCTGTATATTCTCTGTCATTGGAAAGGAGACTACTGCGTTTCAGATCCAAAGAGGGTAATGAGCTGGTTCTCCAAGTTCTGGGGTGTTTCTCAGAGTGCCCTATAAAGAACTGAAGTGTGAGATGGATGCTGAACGTCTCTTTTTTTAAATTTTTTTAAATGTATTTATTTGGGGAGGAGAGCGCTGTCAGAGTTTTGTGGTGGAAGGCTGTTTGTCGCTCTTTGCAATCAGCAACACCCTGCTTCCAGAGTATGCCATTCCAGAACAGTACCTTTCCTCATCCCTGGTTTTATTTTAAGGAGAATTCCTGCTCTTCTACTTTACTATTGTTCCTAGGCAGGGAAATAGTCCTAGGAAATGGTTTCAAATCATTCTGTTCTCTTTTCAGAGCCGAGTTGTGTGGCTTTTTTTTTTTTTTTTCCCTGTCTGTTTTTATCTCGAAGCCTCTCCCTTGGATGTGAATTTTTATTCTAGCCTTTGGGTAAGCCTGCTAGATAACTCCTGTCGATGGAGCTGTCCCTTACAGGGTGTATTTCTTTTTTTGCCCTTGTCTCCAGGTATGGCTTGTCGGGCAGCGACGTCCTCGATAACGTGGCGTATGCCCGAGGCTTCAACACAGATCACCAGACCCAGCTCCTGTATCAGGCGTCTGCGATGATGGCCGAGTCGCGGTAAGAACCCAGGCCTAATTAGACGGGGCCATTTCTCTGCCGAGATACATTTGTTTTGTGAAGCTGCCTGCAGACGCTGGGCAAACCCGGGTGAAGCGCAGAGCACGAAACTCTGGCGTGTCGGAGCCAGTGTCTGCTTCAGGAGTCAGCTTCCCTGTGATATCCTCGCTTTCTTCAGTGCTCTGTTGGATCAGGTTTTGTTCTTCCCAAGCTAGGTCGTGCTTCGGCACAGCCGGGGAACAGGCGCGGTGTCTTGGCAGTCAGCCCCCCACTGATACCACCAGCTCTTGGGTCGCAGTGAGTGACCTGAGCTGCGACAGCGCGTGATGTTCCTGTACAAGGAACAAGCACCAGCCTGAGAAGTAATTTGAGAGACCTGCTTATAATGGCTTTGAGAGACAAAGTGTGCAGCTTTGGAGTGTGCAAAATACTGAAGGGATCTGTGCAGACCACTGGAGTTTGAAACTAAGAGTTACAGGCCCCCTTACGGGCAAGAGATGGTGGTACAAGGTGTGTTAGCCTGGAGAAGAGGAGGCTGAGGGGAGACCTTATCACCGCCTACACTGTCCTGACAGGAGGTTGTAGAGAGGTGGGCGATGGTCTCTTCAGCCAGGTGACAGGAGATGGGGCAAGGGGAAATGGCAAGAAGCTGCACCAGGCCAGGGTCAGATCAGATGTTAGGGAAAAGTTCTTCCCTGAAAGAGTTGGGGGGATGTGACACAGGCTGCCCAGGGAGGGGGCTGAGTCTCCACCCTGGGTGTGTTTACCAGATGGGTAGATGAGGTGCGCAGGGATATGGTTTAGCACAGGACAGGAATGCTTGGACTCGATCTTAAAGGGCTTTTCCAACCTGGGGATTCTGTGAGTCAGTGTATTGGAGCCTGCGGTGCTCTGACATGAGCTCCTGGGCTGGTTTATAAGGGTACAATAAATCTGAGGCTTTAATCATCAGTGGCTTCCTCTGTGTTTGCTGGGGTGGGTCGTGTAGCTAGTAACCTGAACACTCTGGGTTACTACAAGTAGTAACTGCTAACTGTCAGGTAGTGCTTACACCCACACCTGTGTGCAGCCTTACAATGCGCTCTCACCCTCCACTGGAGCCATTCGTCCTGGAAATGTATAAACCTTGCCTGTCTCTTCCCCAGGTATGCGTTGCTGATCGTGGACAGCGCCACAGCCCTTTACCGGACAGATTACTCGGGAAGAGGCGAGCTGTCAGCCAGGCAGATGCATCTGGCCAGATTTCTGCGCATGCTGCTCCGACTTGCAGATGAGGTGAGCTGGGAGCTGTGCTCTGCACTGCAAGGGACCAGTGACCACTTTTCTCTCTTGTAGAGCTTTGCACAAAGGGCTTTCTGCCCGCTCAGCGTCTGCTTCCACCTTATTTTGAGAGCCATGAGAATGTGGTTGTGGGGAGCAGAGGGGACAGCAGAAGGGCTTGTGTCTGTATTTTTCCCTTTTTGGCCTTGGTTCAGGCTGAGAAAATGTCCTAGTTTCAGCCAGGATAGTGTTAATTTTTGACAGAGTTGGAATAACGGACCCAACTCAGATAAATGTAATAATGTTGAGCTCGTTTAAATAAACACACAGAGAGCTTATATAGGTTTCTATATCAGTACATGAGTTACATTACATTGCTATTGGTTATGTGCTCTTTTTACCCAACTTACTATTGCTAACAATTGGTTAAAGCTACGCAGTCACATTAGTCCTTAAGGCAGCTGTTGACATTCTTGCAGTTTCTTATCTCACAAGCTGCTGTTTTCACAGACATCTGCTCTCCTGTTACTGCATTCTGATCTTTGCTAGCTTCCCCAGACCTGATTATATTAGGGCATTAATGAGTCTGGTTGTGCCACAAACCCACTCCTCTCAAGATACAATGCTACAATTTTTCTTTCTAGCAGCCGGTGTGGTGCCATGTTTGGGAGTTGGGATGAGCAGTGCTGATAACACAGCGATGGTTTAGCTGTTGCCCAGCAGTCAGGGACTTTGCAGTTGTTCCTATTTCCCTGCTAACCAAGAAGGTGGGGGACACCCAGGGAGCTGGAGGGACACACAGCCAGGACAGGGGACCAGAACTGGCCAGAGGGGATATTCCATGCCAATTATGTCATGCTCAGCATAAGGGGGGGCTGGTGTGAGTAAGAGCACACGGCTCCAGGATGCGTGGGTTTGGGGATGGTCCAGTTTCGGAACAGGTTGGAGCTGTACGGCTGGAGCTGTGTGGTTCAGTGAGACACCGCACTGTGTGTCACCAGTTCCCTTTACTTTGCTGTAATGTCCTGTTGTTATTTCTCTCTGCTGTCCCAGTAAACTCTCCTTATCCCAACCCGCGAGGTTGGGGTTTCTCTGGTTTTCTTTTCCCTCCCTTCCCCCTCCCCAGTTCCCCCCCCCGACTCCATCTTGGAGAGTGAGCGGCTGCGCAGTGCCTGGGGCTCAGCCGGGGTAAAACCGCGGCAGATAATGAACGCATTTCGTTGTGTCCCGCTTCCTCTCAGTTCGGCGTGGCGGTGGTGATCACGAACCAGGTGGTAGCGCAGGTGGACGGAGCAGCCATGTTCGCCGCAGATCCCAAAAAACCCATTGGAGGAAATATCATCGCGCACGCGTCCACCACGAGGTGAGAGGACAGGCAGCTGCTTTCCGGTAGCTTTATTCTGGGAGATTTTACAGAACTGGCTAGGTCCCTTTACATCCTGGGGTTCCACGTGGTCTGTCCGTGGCAAGTCCAGCCTGCTTTGCACAAGTGTGCCTCTCCCAGCGCTCGGTGATCCGCGATAAAGCCAACACGGCATTGTTGGGCGTTCCCACAGTTCTACAGTGTGCTGTACTCGCCCACTAATGCCGTGTTTCAGTGGTGATTGTGGGCTGCACAACCTCACCTGCTTGTTTCCCTTCTCCCCATCAGGCTGTACCTGCGGAAAGGCCGAGGTGAAACCAGGATCTGTAAAATCTATGACTCTCCTTGCCTTCCCGAGGCCGAAGCAATGTTTGCTATCAACACTGACGGGGTGGGAGACGCCAAAGACTGAGGACTCTGCTTTGTCTCCCACATCTCCCAAGGCCAGGTGTTGGTAAAAGACTCCTTCTGTCCCTTCGGAAAAGGGACTTCCGAAAAATTCCTTCAGTGTTCCCCAGGGTAGCTGCCGGCAGGAGAATCGCCGTATTCCGGCACAGAAGTCCATCAGGTGAATATGTTTTGGGACACATCTGGGAAGAGATTCACCCTCTCGGGCTTTAGTCACATCTTACCTTTAGGTGGGTTTCTTGAGAAGGTTTTCGGAGTGCCGTATGTCACCTTTGTGTTTACCTCACAGATGTGGCTCCAGCCAGACGCTCCCGCTGGGTGTCGCGCAGCACTCTCAGAGTACGGGGCCGTAGTTTGGAACTCTGAATTCGAGGTCACGTTGGTGGGCTTGTCGAATAAGTAACATGGTGACTTAAATACTTAGGGGGGTTCTTTAGTTATAGAGTAAAGCAGGACGGCATTCCACAGCAAGAATTTGAGGGTATTGCTGGGATGGACGGCAATCGCAATCCATTGCCTTTATGTTAATTCTGTTGTGGGTGCTGTGACGTGCTGGGTTGTTGGGGGGACTGTTAATTCCCATTTCAGTTACCTCTTTTTTTTTTTTGTGTGTTTTGTTAATTCTCTGTGGAAATCTGCTTTTAATAAAAAGGACCATGAATATATGGGTGACACGGGGTTTCTGGGATTCAGCCCAGCATTAATTTAGACCTGGGAGTATCCTACGTGCAGGTAGGAAGACGATGCCTGAATCTTCTGGAATTGTCCTTTGCTGCATCCCCTGCTCCTCAGTTAGCGATATGCAGTGCAGCAGTGTGCCAAGAGCCCAGTAGATGGCTTTTAAGAGTTTCTGAGGTCAAAAAGGTTCTTTTCTGCAGTATGTTTATCTAAGCCATGCTATTGTGAGCTGCTCGGGTCTGGATTAAGGAGAATAATCCTCTAGTGGTGGTTGGCAGCGAAACCCCCACAATTTCCTCCCTTTCTTTTTCTTTGGGACCATTTTTCTGGGACAAATCATGATGGATATGTACAGTGGAGTCTGCTACTTACGTACCCACCCATTTAATGCTCACAGAAAGCCATGGGCATGGCGGGTTCCCGCTGCGTTAGGGTGAGAATGTGATGGTGCTTATCCTTGCCCAGCTCTGGTTCCATTACCAAATGTGAGAGTTAAAGAATGGCAAAGTTACTGCAATAGCAGCAGGCAAGTCTTAAACAGTGGCCAGTAGAATCATGGAGTTCTTAAGGTTGGAAAAGCCCTCCAAGATCATCCACTCCAACTGTCATCCTACCACCTATATTACTCACTAACCCACGTCCCTGAGTCCCTCATCCAACCTTTCCTTGAACATCTCGAGGGATGGTGACTCCACCACCTCCCTGGGCAGCCCGTTCCAATGCCTGACTGCTCTTTTGGGGAAGGAATTTCTCTCAATTCTAACCTGAACCTCCCCTGGCACAGCTTGCAGCCTTTCACTGTCGTCCTGATGCTAGTTAGCTGTGAGAAGAGGCTGACCCCCAGCTCCCCACAACCTGGAACTGGAGAGAGCAAGAAGGTCTCCCCTGAGCTGCCTCTTCTCCAGGCTGAACAGCCCTAGGTCCCCCAGCTGCTCCTCATAAGACTTGTGTTTCAGACCCTTCACCAGCTTTGTTGCCCTTCTCTGGACACGCTCCAGCACCTCAATGACCTTGCAGTGAGGGGCCCAAACCTGAACCCCATACTTGAGGTGTGGCCTCACCAGAGCTGAGCACAGGGGAATGATCGCTTCCCTGGTCCTGCTGACTATGCTGTTCCAGATACAAGCCAGGATGCAGGCTGAGTATCAACCACTACCCCCAGATCCTTTTTCCTGCCACCCTCCCCCAACCCTGTAGCGCTGCTGGGGGTTACGACCAAAGTGCTGGACCCATGCATGCACTTTGCCATGTTGAACTTAATCCCTTTGGCCTCTGCCCATGGATCCAACCTGTCCTCTGCAGAGCCTTCCTGCCCTCCGGCAGATCCACACTTCCTTCCAGCTTGGTGTTGCCTGGTGTTGCCTGCAGACTTACAGAGGGTGCATCAATTCCCTCATCCAAATCATTGAAGAGGATGGGCCCCAGTTCCGACCCCTGTGGAACACCACTGGTGACCTGTCACCAGTTGGATTTAACTCCATTCACTACCGCTCTCTGTCCATCCAGCCCGTTTTTAGCCCAGGGAAGAGTGTTCCCGTCCCAGACATGGGACAATCTCCCCCCGCTCCCACTGTGCCCGTGACGCGCTGCCCTGGCGCTGAGCGCAGGCCCCGGCCAGCTGCCGGTAAACAAGGGAAGACCCACTCACTGCCGCCTCCCGGTGACTGATGTCGGTACGGCGAACGGGACCCGCCGCGTGCTGCCGCTTGGCGGGCACGGCTCGGCACTGCGGGCGGGGGGGCTCGTTCCCGGCGCAGCCCCGCGAGCCCAGCCCGGTGCC
>VZTU01032996.1:59025-86230 GCA_013400835.1 Zapornia atra | reverse complement strand
GGTCAGGTAAGGTGGTCGGTCGGCAAGGTGGCCCGTCGGGCAGGCTGCCAGTTGGGCAGGCGGCCGGTCGGTCAAGGTTTTGTTTTCTGGAAATATTTTGGATTAGCCGAGTCATTAGACTCTGTAGTTCTGTCAAAAAAGGTTTGGTTTTTCTTTAATGTACTGACAACTTGCTTGATGCCTCTCACTTGGCTTGGCTGCATAACACTTCCCATGACCCCACCAAGATATTTGGGAAGCAATATTAAAACAGGCATAAACTGGCCCTGAAGTATAGTGTGTTCACTATATGTGTGTAGCAAGCAGTTATATCAAGGAAGCTAGAGATCTGTGCAGAACCTTTCTCTCCCCAAAAACCTTGTCATGAGGTTATTTTTATGAATGAGGTGCTGACTGCTGACACAAAAGGACTTGGATGCTGTTTATGCAAGATCTGCTTGGCCTCCATTGTAGCATTTACAGCACCATTGTTGATTCCCCCACACCAGTGAAGCGGAGGAGTCTGGAGTCTTTGCTCCCATCTCTTCAGAGCTTTGCACATCTGCCTGGTACCACACAAGTTAGGGTTCTGCCACGCAGCTGGTTTGCCTGTTCATATGTTACTGACAGGGTGCATGTGGTCAACAAAATTGTGGGTCCAGAAATACGTTCATGTCCCTTTTTTGCTCCATCTCAGCAGGCTTTGTTTTGGTTTGGGTTTTTTTGCCAAAGATTGCTGTGCCTATTTGCTCAAAACAGTTCATCAGTTTAGGTAAAAATAAGCAGACTGTGGCAGCTCTCTACAGCTGAAATGTAGACAGACCTGTTTTTTATGTTTCTGTAGCAATATGTTGTTTCATGTTGTTCAGGCTGGGATCCTAAACAGAACTGGCTACCAGTTGCTGTTGGGTTTTCCAGTTTGCTCACTAGGGCAGAAGACCCTTTGGTGTGAGACCCCCGTGTCCAAGTCTCCTTCCGCAAAGTGATGCCATGGTGTTTCAGTCACCAGGTGTGGCACTATGCTGTCTCCATTCCATATGGTTGTAGAAATGGTGGTATGGGTTCAAAAAAACCCAACCTGAAGAATATAGGTAGCATTATCTGACAGTTTGGTGATTAGGACCCTCTAATGGGAAGATTAATGGGGCAGAAAAAAGTTCATTAACTTGGGATTCTCTGGTACATGATGAACAGCCAGTACTGGGGCTACTCTGCCTGGGGTAACAGAGCTCTAACCTCTGCTGGAGCTGCTCTGCTTCCTTTCCAGTACCTCCTGAAGTCAGAGCAAGTGTGGTCCCATGGCCAGCTGCTCGATGCAGCCCATGCAGTACCATCTGTCTTCTGCAGCCCTGGGATCAGTCTCTGCTCCCTTGGGAATCCAGCCATTATGTCTGATTTCCTTTTGGCTTTTGTCAATTCCCCCAAGGGAAACGATTTGTTTTCCGCCTAATAAAACATTTCACTTACTCTGAATCCAAATGTTTGCAATTTGTTGGATATTCCAAAATACGTCAGTCTCAGGGGGACCCACACTACCACTTCCTTGTTGTTTTTCCTGTTCCACGATAGAACAGAATTAATTAATTAGTGTTTTGGCCCACCACCTCTTGTGCTAAAGGCAAGGCAGTGCAAGTATCGCACCGCTATCTGCCCTTGGTGCAGACAGCTGTACAAAATCCTGTTGGGTTCAGGGAAGCACTGTGGCTGGGGGAGTGATAGAGGGGGGCCACCCCCTCACCCTGAGGGCTAGCTAGTGTTTGAGAGGGTGAGTCACACCTGGCTGTTTGCTTCACAGCGAAATGAGAGGTGAGCAGTTCATAGGTTTGGGGCTGTTGTTGGCAAAGGGGTGAACTTCACAGCAACAACTGTCCTTTTGGCACCTTCCTCTCTACCAACAACCAAACCACCCCGGTCATGCATCCCAGGACTGCTGAGGTGCTGCTTCCTCAATATACAACACAGGAACGCCATTCCTGCTATCATGGCAGTGACCTTCCTCCAGGCATGGAAGAAAATGTCCAAAGGAAGGACACAGTGACACCTCAGTCTCAGGTACTTTTCTCTCCCGCAGCTGCTGCCTCTGACTCTCTTGTTTCCCAGCAACTCTGCCCGTAGGTGTGATGCCTGTGTGTTCTGGGGATGCCTTCACCTCTGCCTTGAATGTCAAATCTGTGCTTTTACTCATTGGCCTTTCCTCTCTTTATCTGTTATTTAGCCCGTGATAATGCCCCTGTCCTCCTCATGAAGGCTAGACAGGGCGAAGGAGGAACAAGCTGTCTTCTGGCAACTCAGGAACATAAAGCTGCAGCCACAATTGCAGTTACCAAGTGCATAAATGCTGTAATTTCTTTGCCAGCACACAGTCCTCATCCAGAGACAAAGCCTCTGCAAAGCCTGGCTGGCAGCCGCCCCAGCCAGAGACATCTGCGTGGTACATCCCTACAGGGGCGTGGAGTGGAGGGGATGATTGTCCCTACTCTGCAATTAAGGCTCTCATTTTGTCCCTTTTATTCCCTTCTCGTGGAAGCTGGCGAAGCAGCTTACTTCTTCCCATCTCCCACCCCCACTGCAGTGCTTTACGGTGTTTGGGCGCTCCCTTCCTCCTCTGCGGAGCAGCTGCCACCACATACCCTGTCCCCAGCTGCTCTGGCAGGACTGAGTAACCTGCCACTCTGCCTGCCTTCAGATAAGTGACGCGCTTCCTGCTTTCCCAACCACTGCTGGGAGGCATTGCTCAGCACAGGAATGTGCTGGGAAATCCATGTGTGCAGCCCTGTGCTGAGATACAGAGCAAAGGCTGAAGTGTGTTTGTTTGCTCTGTGGGTTCAGAAGGGCTGCCCAGGCCTTCCTTCCCCCTCCTTCCTCCCCATTTTTCTTAACGAATACTCTTTTTCTATGTCTCTGACTTAAACTGCACTGCTGCCAGTCCCACGCGGTAATCACTTGCACAGCTCTCCTCTTCCATCTAACGCTGCACTGCCAGGATGCTCCCAAGTGCTAAACTCTGAGGGGGCAACTGAACTGCTTAGCTGCCTGGCTGCTCTTAACTGTACAGGTTGCTCTTTGGTTGCTGCTGATCTGGTGTGATTTAAAGACTTCAGAGAGACTGAAATGTGGACGGACCCTGGGAAGAAGACCGATCTGCTGCACTTCACTGCCTTGTTACACTGAGGTGTGTTGCAGGCTTTCCCTTGCTTGTCTGATAGGTGGTGGTGGTGGTGGTGGTGGACATCCTTCGTCCTTCCTCCTAATGGACTTGCTCGCAAAGATCATCTCCAAGCAGAGCTGTGTTTCTCAGCATCCTGAACAAGGAGTCACCGGGCAGAATGAGCCACTAGTGCAATTTTCCATGGTTCAATCTAAACTTTGGGGCCTGATTTCATTATTGTTGCTTATGCTGAGTGGTTTCTTCCTGCGTGTTGAAATCGGCAGGATTACTTGTATCACTTGTGTGGTTTAAGAACACAGGTTGTTTTAGGTCTGATTTCAACTAGTGAAGTACAGGAAGAAGGGCTGGACAGGTAAACAGAGCTGGTGATGAAAGATGCCTTCACGCAACCTTTCCTCTGTCATGTGTACTTTTATGTTACTTAAGCACTTGAGTGGTTTAGTAACTTCTGCAAGCTCCAGGCTGGAGCAGATAGGTTGGCACAAGGTGGGGTGGTCCGTGGGCAGCTAAGAACATGTCTTACGGAAACAAGCAGGTTTTGGGAGAGCTGGAAGTTCGATGCAGTGCTGTTCTTTACATTTTTCTTTCCCAATAAATCCTCACTCAACTCGAATAACTTCCCCAGACCATCAGAGCTAAATACTCCAGAAAAAACATTTAGATCTTTGAAATTACCCAAGACCCAATGTCCTCTCCTGACAGGCCAAAAACCACATCTCTGATTCTACCCAGATTGTTCCTTTTCCCCCTCTTGTCCTTTCCTCTGCTAAAACAAACCCTGTTCTTCTGCAGAATTTCTTAGTATGTTGGCCAGTCTAACTCAAAAAATACTCTTGTACTGAAGCTTTCAGACCTACTCTGTTACATGATCTTTCTTTAGTCTCTTTAGTCATGTCTATCTTTTCTTCCTAGTTAAGTCCTTTTCACAGGCATTAAAAAAATCTGCTTGTTTTGCCATATTTGCAGACTTACTGGCATATCTATTCTGTCTCTCAGCCAAATGCAGACAGCTCAGTTCTGACAGTCTAGCTCAGTTCACTCTCTCCTGTTTATTTTTTTCTTCTCTGAATTCCTACTTTGATAATGTCTTATTAATAACGTGCTGCCTGTAACTAAGCAAGAGTATCCTGGAGGACATCACCCACAGATCTTAACCCACAAGGTTGTTGCTTCTTTCCTTCAAGACATGATGTATTTCTTTGGATTATGTCAAAAACCATTTTGCACAATAACATACCTTCCCCCTCCACTGCAGACTTTCTCAGAATTAGCTGAGAACAGCTTTGACCCCACCAGATCTAGGGTAAGAGACCTCCAGGGAGAGCAAATCAGGTCCTGGATCCCTGCTGCACTTGCACCACAGTACTGACAAGTCAGGTTGGCTACTGTGCTCCCCTATGAGCTCTCTCCTACACCCTTCCCTTGCTTTATACCTTTTTCTCTGTTCCTCTTCTCGAGGCAAAAACAGTTCAGCCCCTTTTTCTTGACTCAGTAACTGGTTTTTTTTTTGAAAAAAAGTCAGTTCCATCTTCCCATGCTGCAGAGATTCTTTTTCCCATGCTGGCTGTGTCACTCTACATGGAGACCTTTCTTTTCCTGTAACCCCTGAAAGTGTGAATGAAAACTGTAGTATATATTCAGATACTTTGAGAAAACAGTAGTAATAATAATAATAATTAAAAAACCCTAACAAATGGTTACCAGAGGCTTCAATGATCTAATTTGCCAAGCAATTAGACAATAGAGTAGGTCAAGAATATGCCTGTCCCACTTCTCATTTTCTACTTTTCTTATGTCCTATTTCTGTAGCTTGTAGTCCTCATGACAGATAGTCTGTGGGGAGTAAGAATGAATCCCTTGAAACCAGTGTACCTGGAGGGCCTGAAGTAGCTTTTCCCTTCGCAAACACTGGCATTACCTAACTGCACAGGATGTGTGAGTATTCTCTCTGGCTGCCTGTGTGACCTGTAGGACCTCTCAGGCTGTTAGTTGTAGTAGAAATTGTGGAGTTTAAAGCCTGTTTTTCAGATTGAGTGAGTCCTGTCCTTAAGTTGAGGCACAGGGATGATGGATAAGAATTGCCCTTGCACATCCCACATCATCTCAGCTACTTACAAGCACTGACTGGTGTTTGCTGTGAGGCAGTAGCAACATCTAGGTAAGATACAGAGTGGAGGGGAAGGGAAGGAGAGCAGAAGTCAACCAGGGGAGAGGTTGGATCATGAAGAACAGACTAGAAAAGGGAAAACCTTCCTGCCTGGTCTAGCATAAAGCAAACAAGAGATGACAAGTGGGGTGAATGCAGCTGGTGGAGCTCCTCTTCCCAGGTCTGTGGGCAGAGTGGTGGTGCCTGGGGCTTTGGCAGGTCCCCTGAGGGCAGGAGCTGTCACTGCTTCCTCTTTGGGGCTCTGTGGAAAAGTCTCATGGGCTATTCAGGCTTCACCTGCTGTTTATACTGCAGTATGCTCTATGGGGCCATATGGGCAATGCACTCATCGAAACAGAGTCTCTGCAGAGCAGATGTCCCTTGTGACTCGGCATGCTGCATTACCAGGATGGGCATAAAGCTGCTGCCTCCTGCCAGAACCTCTGCTGGCTCAGACCTCCTCTGAAAATGCAGAAAGTTCCAGTCAGGGGTTTGTTGTTGCCATAAGTTTGAAAAATGTTTGTTGTTCTCTGTGTCTGGTGTCCTCAGGGATCTGATACAAAGCTGTGAAACTTCACATGGTGGTCCACCTTCTACAATATTTAATAGTCTCTATAAAGCTAAAATTCAAAGAGGAAAGGTTGCCCTCACAGGGCCAGGCAGGTTCCAGAGAAGGGGCTGAGCTTGCCAACCTCAAACCTTCATCTGAGGATTTGTTTGACCTCATTATAATTCTGATGCAGTTGTATCTAGAAGGGGGCTTTGGCCAGGTCCTCCTTACTCATTCTTCATGAGATCAACACTTTGAGGTGCCTGTCCAAAAACTGTGACCTGAAATTCCAGGTCAGAGCCTGCCTTGCACCCTAGCCCACCCATGGAAAGGGGAGTGAAATTTCCAATGCCACTGATGGCCTGAGCTGCCCACACAAAGTCCTCCGAGAAAAAATCCAGCTCTGGATCTCTCCTCTCTGTGCATTTTTTCCTCTCAAAACAGTCAGACTTGATCAAAGACAGTTTGACAAGGCATTTGTGAACTTGAGCAGACCTGGCCTTCCCTGCAGTTTGTAACGAAACCCCAAACCAGCAGTGTCTTGGCTGGTTCCAGGCTGGGCCTCACTTAGCTGTCAGATGCCAAGCAGCCTAAGCTGGGTGGATTTAATAGCTACAGACCCTGTACTCAGTACAGTAGGATGCAAAAACAGGCTTTCAGCCCCTCATATCCTGATGGACAAACACAAGAGAGGTCCAGTGCCTCCAAACAACAGGGTTTGGATGGGAGTCACTGGGAATTTGCAGGGGGAATTCTGGTGGAGCTGGGTTTGCATGGGGGCCAAGCACATTCCTGGTGCAACACTGTTGACATCAGCACCCCATGCCTCAGTATTCTCATCTGTGTTTTTTTCTGAGCTCATATGGCCTGGCATCTGGTTTGTGCTTTTGTTGCTACAGCTGTTTGCTGGTCTAGCTGCTTCAATAATTCCCCTGGACCCTGGAAAACCCACCCATAAGACCATCTCTAGAGCTGTGTGATTGCTCTGCTAAACACAGCTTCTCAGATTGTCTCCCTCTCCCCAGACTAATTCATCTGAGTAATTATCC
This sequence comes from Zapornia atra, assembly GCA_013400835.1. Taxonomy (NCBI): domain Eukaryota; kingdom Metazoa; phylum Chordata; class Aves; order Gruiformes; family Rallidae; genus Zapornia; species Zapornia atra. The sequence goes on along the minus strand of VZTU01032996.1, from coordinate 79,337 downwards.
CCTTTGTTGATGCTAGAAATTTGGCCATTACAATTTGCTCTATTCTTGATAATTCCGAGGTTGAATAACGATGGAAAGAAAAAGCCTTTTGTAAATTGAGATTCAGCAGTGAATAGCAGCAGCCCGTCTGTCGGACCCGGCATGTGAGGCCACCTCTCTCTTAAAAATGTGAGGCTGCAGCAGCAGAAATTGGGCTGCTTTGGGGGAGTCAGGTGGAAGGCTGCCATGTTGTCCACCACTGTGGCAGGTACCGCTCACAGATGCTTCCCTGAGCAAACTACTCATGAATTCCTGGGAAATTTTCCAGTGGGAAGGATGAAGGAAAGCTACCGGGATCTAAAAAGGTTTCTTGTGGTGGAAGTGGTTGAGACAACAAGATGTCTACCAGGGAGTACCTCACCATCTCGGTGCAGAGCCAGTCTAGCAGAACTAAAAGGCAGGAACTGCCACCCTGGCTTAATTAGACCAAGAGCTCATCACTGGGCACAGCCTCCTTTACTTCAGAAGGCAGCTTAAAGTGCTATTAAAATGGACACAGCACCATATTAACAGACATGTTTAACTATGGAGAGTGCTTCTGCTGGTTGCATAAAGCTTCACTGAATTTTTTACATTCCTGTAAGCACTTTGTCTCAAGCAAGTTCTCAAGACAAGGTCTGTGTCTTTCAAGTTCCCGTGGAGCGATCCGCGCAACTGTGCGCTGCGCATTGTAACTCCAAATACTTTGCTTCAGCTTTATGTTCAGGAGTGAGGAGCAAGCTCTGTGGGTGGGCGGGACAGTTTTACACTTGGAACTGCTTTAACTGTGTGTTCTCTGGGCCTTACATTTTAAACATAGTCATTAGCCCGTGACATTAGTCACAGCCTAAGCCATCTCTTCCACAGGTAGACATGGCTGCCCTCTTACCTGTCTCCTGTCTCTTTTAAAAGAACAACTTCTTTGGATCCCTCTGGTTTTATATGGACAATTTTCCAATCTTCCTAGTGCCTCCTTTGTCTTTTTCTATTTTTATTTAGCTGTTTCTTTTGAAAAAGAAAACCAAATGCAGTTATTTCAGAGGATGGAGTACTGCCCTTCAATTCTATTATTATTTCAGTATTATCTTTGTAATCTTTTTTGGGATGCCTTGAGATTGATGGGTTTTGACCGCTGCTGAAATTTGACCAGTATTTTTATTTAGTAATTTGTAACTGGTTTAATTTTGTTTTTAAATTAGTAAAGGCATCTTGTCTAGTCTGTTGCCCCATTCTCTCTGCAAGTTAGGACCTTCTGAGATGCTTATATATGTCTTTTCTTGATGTCAAGGGTAAATAATGCCAACCCTAGTTCAGGCAGTTCCATGCCAAAAATAACCACTTATGCCAGATTTCCACCAGCTGCCTTTTTGCTGAAATGGGTATTTTTGAATTTATTAGGATTAGCATTCCTACCCCGGTATCATTTAATTATGGGGAAACTGGAAACAAAATATCAGTACCTAGTTAATCATCTCTGAGAGCCACCCCTACAGCAACTCAACAGACATTCCTGCTTTTTAGGAGGAGTATGGCTACAGTGAGTAAAAGTAAGTTGAGGGTATAATTCCCTAAAAGATCATAACTCATTGACTCCAATTCCGTGAAAGCATTGTTATCTCAGGACACCTGAAAGAGAGCAGAACCTTTTGCTTCTGCCACTGAAACAAAGAGGTTCACTCAGCAGTCAGAATTCAATGTAACTGTTAAGCAGGTCTTTATTAGCAGCACTGGGGCCCGCTCCACCACAAGTGCTAAACGGGTTAGTGAAGCACATCAGTTGATATATAAAAATGTAATACGTATTCACCAGAGTTCCTGGAAAGGGCAGTCATGTGTCGATGAGGTCTTGGAATTCATTTACATTGTACAAGCACGTGCAGTAAAATTAGGGTTAGGCTCTTTTCACCCTCCACAGGTCTCCCTCACACTGTTCACTAGTTGAACTTTGGGCTTGCTTGGTCCATAAACAGTCAGGGACGAGGGGGAGTGAAGGGGCAGGCACCAATTTCCTCTCTTTGGTGGAGAGGAAACAGTATGAAACTCTGACAGGGGAGGTTTAGGTTGGATATTAGGAAGAGGCTGTTTATTTGAGGGGGTGGTCAGGCACTGGCACAGGATCCCCAGGGAAGTGGTCACAGCACCCAGCTTGGCTGAGTTCAAGAAGCATCTGGAGCTCAGTCCCATGCTCTGACTTGGCTGGCCCTGTGTAGAACCAGGAGTGGGACTTTATGATCCTTGTGGGTCCATTCCAACTCCGGATATTCTATGATTCTTGAGTCCCAGATTCCCTGCTCTACCTGACAGCAGGTAGGAGTGTGTCTGAGTGGATAATACCACCTGGGGTGTTTGTCTGTAGCAGTGTTTCCCCTTTATTTATTCATGGGTAAAAGTTCACTTCTGTATGCCCTATCTTTAGCATATCTTTGTATTGTCTGGGCCCATTGAAGCCAAAAGGAAACCCTCCAGCTTGACTTTTAGTCAGCTGAATAGTGGATTGCTTGGCCGATGTATGGGCATCCACACTTTAGTAGAGCCAGGTTCTAGGTGAACCCTTACCTGAGAGATGGATCTTACCATAATTCTTTTAACACAATTGACAGCAATACTTATTACAGTAACACAAATAATAATATCTATTAATGTTTGCAGCAGGCTATTAATCCCCCCATAAAATACTCAAAAATATATCCTGACCAAGTGTCTTCATCTTCTGGAGGTTTTCCCAAAGAGGCAGTGACACATTCATTAGGAACTGCAGTAAAGCTTTTATGTACCACAGTAGGGTCTTAATCAGGGATGGTCAGGGATTTAACCCTTTCACCACCTCTTTGACTCTTTCTTGAGGCCATAGTTACCAAGTTCTCACCTGGTGCTCCTTTGTGGCAGATTTGAATTGTGTTCTTAGGTGGGAGTTCTGCTTCACCCAGAGTCACCACCACAGCCACTGTCTCGTGGACTACATCAGAAAGAGAAGTGGAGTATGAAAGACAGACGGAGTTAATTCCCTTCTGATCTGTAGTTGAAAGGTTGCATCCTCTTCCTCTTGCCTTAACATGGTGGGTTAAAAAAGGTCCTTTTATTATAAGAGTAAAGCTATTAGCTCTGGGGCTTCTCCCAGTAGGTCTCTGTTCAGTTTCTTCTCCAATATTGTGTGAGATGCAAAGTGACTTTTGCTGAAAATATTTGCTGTGGTTAACTGTGGACAGGACCTGTGCATCCAGAATCAGCCAGTGGCAAGGGAAGGAAGACCAGTGAGATGTGGTCGTGCAGAAATGGGGAGAATTCCTACAAATGGAAGATTTCCCATAAAAGGCCACACATGCTTACCTGCTTATTCCCATTTGTCTCTGTGGCAGGTTTGAGAGAGTGCTGGATCACACAGAGCTCTTTCACGTTCTTTTCCACGTATCGTTTTCTCCACTTCCTCTGCCCCCTTGCCCCACGTCTAATATTTGTGTTTGAGTTAAAGTTGGACACAGTGGGAGAGAGATTTGGGTTCCCCCTCCTCTTCCACTCTGTTCTCTCATACCTTATTTATGTCTGTAAATGTTTGGGGGTTTTTGACATACATATGCCAGAGAAATGCTGGGCGCAGCTCCAGGCAGTCTCTCATTTCCCTCTTCCATCTTGAGACATTTCAGACCTAAACAGCATGAGCTCGCACAGCTAAGTATTTAGGAGAAAGCAGTGAAGATCTCTCACCAGAAAGCTCTGAATATCCCTCAGAGCAAAATATAATCACTTAGTATGTACAGAAAAAGATGTACCATGCCTTGGGGCAGGCTGGGAAAGGCCTATTCTTAAGCCATCAGCCATGGTGATCGATAGCATCTCACTTCAGTCTGTTATCAGAGGAAAGTACCACTCGTTTCTAACCCCACACCACTGGAAGCTCACAGAGTGGTGCTGAATTCTCAGGCCAATAGGGTCCCAGACCCCTCCTAGCACAGATCAACTTCTTTCACTAAAGATCAGCATCTTTGCATTTCTTTAGCACATTCCTCTTTAAATCTTTCCATGCTTTCTACAAACAGAGAGAGAAATTACAGCGAAGCATGTTTCACTTGGAGCACAGGCACTGCTTAGTTCGTCTTTCTTGAGGCAAATGTCACTTACTGCTATGAATTCTCAGTCTGGCACCAGTGACTTTATCTGCAAAAGTTTCAGAGATTTCTAAACCTCAAAAGTTTGAGTTGACCAAGAAGTTTGTCAGAGTAAGAACAGCCCACAGGAGTGATGATTTACTCAGCAGAGGAGCAGGCAGCTAGGAAGGACTGTCTGCATTACACTGTTGCAGGTAATTTTGACAGAGGCTGTGAACCAGAGCACAAAGTCTGAAAAAAGCACTAGAGGCTTGGAGTATCTTCTGGACATGAGCTCTTGTATGAATCAAGCTCCAAGGCTTCATTTTGGACATGTCCATAAAACCAGCTCTTTCACCTCCACTGTGACTTGCCCTGGGCATGATGGCAGTAGAGGAAATCGAAATCAAATGACATTCTGGAGAAGGAGATCCAATTTATCCTCAGTGATGGTGGAGTAACTCCACATGGAGGGTCCTCCACATCTAGGTGAATGAGACAAGACAAAGACCATCTGCCTGCTAGTGGCTAGAAGCATGCTGCATCTCCCAGTTGCCTCCTGCCCATCGTAAAGATATTTAACACTTCTCCAATTGAACAAGGACAATGCTATTTAATCAGTTGCCTGTCAGCTGGCACAAGGTCTTGAAATGTTTGAGAGAGGGAGGACAAACACTGCACACCTGCTTCCAGCCCCTGCCCAAGTCACATGATTGGCAACATGAAGTGTTCCCACTCTCTGAGCTACAAGTGAGTATTAAACCAGGGCTACTACTTACCCAGGCATGCAACATCTTTGTACCAGCCTGGGTCCAGTGTTTTACTTGTGGGATCATCAGTCTTACGGGGAATATCTAAAGCCTGATCATACATGAATAAATACTCCAAGCAGCTGAGAGAGGGGTAAAGGGAGAGGAATGCTAAGCCAACAGCTTGACTGAATACGAATGGGAAAGAAAGTGAACCAGCTCTGAATTGCCAAAGTCTGGATATTTTTATGTCAACCTTGTGATTGTTTTTTGCTTTTCTTAATGCCTGAGCTCCATGGAAATCATAGTTTGTTTATTCCTATTTAAATAATGCTTTCCTAGCTCTTGTGCTTGTAGTATGAAGCTAGAAGTGCACTGAGTCTAAGCTAACATCCTGAAAAAAGCCCAAATTTGTTATTATTGCTCAAAAAAGGAGATTTAAGGCAGGTCTCCCGGAAAAGGGAAAATGAAGATTGACTAATGATGACAGAATCTTTGGTGGAAAACAAATGCTGTTTTTAATTTCTGGCTTTATTAATGGGAATGGGGGATACCCATAGCTCAGGGAATTATACATTTTTGTGTATGTTAATATACACATTTGTCTCTTGACTGAGCAACTGATGGGAGAAAAACCTATGAAAGCTGTAAATAAAACTTCTTTTCTTCCTCCCTTCTTGCAAATCGTTCTGTAAATAACAACACTTGGGTTTGGACCAGAGACCAGACCTTGGCCACTTAATCAGGGGATCACCTGTACTTTTTCCCCAGCATCACCTGGGAGCATCTGGTGCGTTCTCCACATGGGATAGGCACGTGGCTTGTACCTGAGTTTGGAAGGGAAACAGCAATCGTCTCTCACTCCTCCCCCAGTGTTGTTTGGAACACAAGAGAGTGCCTGGTGAGACAACATGGCTCAGAGGTAACTCCTGCTTTGGCGCAGGAGGTCTTCCACACCAGTGCCTTCCTCTCCTGGAGACATGTAAGTGACAGATGGTGCTGCCTCCTGGGTACCAAGCTACCACTGCCATTTAGCAAAGCCCCTGCCTCAAAGGTTGGTAATGGAAATGAGATTTGGAATGGTTTAGAACTACTGTCAAAACAGATTAATATTAAACAAACAGATGCTGGTGCTTTCTGAAAGAGGTATCCTTCCACCTGCAAAGAGGTTCAAAGTATGCTAACAAGGAGAGCCGGCCTGGAAATCTGTGCTGCCTCTCTGAACGTAGCTGTACTCTGATTTCTCACTTTTTCTGTGCGTGTGCATTCAGTGAAGTTCCAGGAGCTTCATGATGGCTGAGTGAATGAAATCCCAACTGTCAGACATGAAGCAGGCAGGGCTCAGGCAGAACACGCTTCATGTACGCTGCCTCTGCTCACCAAAATATTTCTGGCTTCCAGTTGGAAAGAGGTAGGTTTCCTTGTGGGACAAACAGCTTGCTTCAGTCATGACCTCTGGGACAGTGACTGTCTTAATGGTTTTTCTGCAAGGTCTTAATTTCTAAATACCTGGCTTGAAATGTAATTAATTTCCTTCATGAAAGTTGCTGAAATTTTGGGTGCTTCTGAGCCAAAACTTTCAGTCAAACTGTAAAATGGGAAAGATGGTGATAACACACCTGTTTCAAAGGAAAGGTTTGTATGTGTTCTCCTTGATACTTACCCTATTACAGTTGCAATGGATCCAAAGCTGAAGAGGAAGAGAAGCAAAGGGACATGAACTAAGTCTAGACAGTAAGATATTTTTTAAGGGTAGGGGTATTTTTTAAGGGACTCGAATTTGGGTTTAATCAAACAAAATCTCTTAAGGGTGGGGAAGGTATTCCTGGAGTGTAGAGTCAGGGTTAAAAGGACAAACTGGAAGACTGAGGAATTGGGAATGACCATCAAGTCTTTGATAGTACTAAAGATGAGATCATGTTTCATCTCTCCCACCTGTCCATGATTTACAATGGATGGAGGCTGCTACTACAGTCTTGGCTATAGGCACCTGACTCAAGTTCAAGCCAAGCAGTTCATATCTTTATTACTGGTGATCTCCACTTCCTTCCCTGTGTCAGCGAGGGTGGTGATGAGCCTGGACATGTTCCAGTAGTCTGAATGGGAGGTTTGGGTGGAATTGGCCTCTGCTTGGTTTCTGCTGCACAACTCCCATGGCACAAAGGCAGTTCCCTCTCTGAAGTCTTGCCAGATGCATTGAGGACCAAAATAAAGACTAAGAAGTTTCTTTCATCTCTTGCAGTGACCCACCAGTTTCAAGCTGTGCATTGATTGCAGGGTGGCATGGGGAAAGTTTCCTTTCTCAACTGAGTGGGTCATGGTCCTTCTGGGATGTATTCAGGGCATGAGTACCCTGACTCAGTTCCCTGGCACTACACTTACCCATTGTTTTTAAAAATTGCTTAGGAAATTAGAAAAGATTTGGTTTTTTTGCTCCCACCATGTATCATATTTAGAAAATTATGTCAACGTGTCAGCAGTGGAGACTGGCTTTTGGCAGGCTTGAAAGGCCCTGCAAAGGGACCTCAACTTGCCAGAGATTTCTTAGCATTGGAAAAAGGGGTTTCAAGTATTCCCTTGGACTTTGGGATGGGAATTTGCCATGGCAGTCTCAGATTAGGAGGTAGTCTTTGCAGAAACCTTCTAGTCTTTGCAAATCTGCAAGTGGGGGTTGGCAAACATTGTTAGCGTTGGCATTCTTCAAAACACAGACATGTGATTGTGATTGACATCTGGATGAGCAAGTAGCTGAACAGCCTGTCACTTGAAGGTCTAGAAATATTTTCTTAATTGTTTTTAGAGCCCTTTGTGAAGTTCCCTAGAATGAATCACTGTTTAACAGCAGCTTGGTAAACATCACAGTTAAAATGACTGAATGCAGTAAGTACAGTTTGAACTGAGATTGAGTTCTCAAAGAAAAGATTTACCAAAAACTAGCAAAACAAACTCTGTCCTTTTCCTTAATGCAATAAAACACCTGTCAGCCTCCAAGGAATCAGATTTTTCCGAAACTTCTAGCAATGGCTGTGATTTCTGAACACTGCCTTCCACCCCAGAAGGCTCATGCCCAATGGCTGATCACCAGGCCGCATGCTGCTTTTTAAATACTGCAAGGAAGGCACGTGACCCTGGCCAAAGGCACAAGGACATGGCCTCTGATTAGGAAAACCTTGCAAGAGGGGCAAGGGAGGGGGGGTGTGATTCTCACACATGCTTTTCTGGGAGCTCCTTGATGCAATCTGAGTCTAATGAACACACCTGACAGAATAAACAAACACGAAAGTGCACTTCCTCAGCGGTTTTCCCAGAGTTATAATTGCAGCTGTGCCTGGGATCATAAGGCAAAATCTGACTAAGTCTCTGTCAGCCCACTTCTATTTCTGCCAGCAAAGTCCACAGGTAAGAGCAAAATGTTGGTATCTTGCTCCAAATGTGTTTTGCTTCAGCTATAAGATGTAAGGGAGTATTTTTGTTTGCTTTAGACAATGGGTATGGTTCATTTCTGGGGTATCCTGGTTCTGGATAAGTGTTGCTGTGGGGTACTGAGCTCAGAGAGGACAGATGCACCTCTTGTTGGTACTTCTGCACATGGGGGGCAGGGGGTGTGTGGGGTTGAGCTGTGACAAGTCAATGAATTGCTACGTGTCTCTCTTTCTGAGATATATATTGGGAGCAAGCTGTCTGTGTTGTAAGGTTCAAGTCATAAACACTTAGGAGGCATTTGCCTTGTAGAAAACAAGATTGGGATGACCAACAGCTGTATTTTGAAGAGGTGGGCTTTTTTTTCCCCTCTGCCAACTTTTTTGGAACTGGACCAGTATAGTGGAATGACTGTTAGTCAACTCACTGTTATTTGGCTGGTAGGGGAGAAGACGCTGGATATTGGGGTGTAGGAGCTGCATGTGGGACCAAACCAGCTTAGGACCAGCAGATCTAATGAGCTTTGTGGCAGCCTCCTGGATGGTTCTGCACCACTGTAACACACTGTGATGCAGAGAGCAAGAAGAAACAGTGGGGTCTGGCAGAGATTATGAGGTCAGACCCAGCACTGCACTGACGTGCTTCTTGTTCTTTGAGGACTGGGTTGGCTCAGGACCAGTCTCTGAGAGAGCAAAGCTCTGAGAGATTTGAGCTGCCTTTGTGTAGCACTACTCAGCATACAGTGCAATCCTAGGGTTGCTGAGGCACTGCTTAGATGCATCTTCATGTTCGCTTGATGAAGTCCAGTGTTGAGGGAACTGGCTTGGACAGCTGCAGAAGCATTAAGATTTTTTTCTGAGAGAGTGAAACAGATGAGGTGCCAAAATGTAGGAAAAGGGCAAGTGTAATGAAGGAGAGAAAGAGGTGAAAAGAACTGGGTAGTAGTTACCTCAATTCCAATTCCTGGAAAAAGTAGAACAAATGAGCCGTGCACGTAAGTGTACAGAAGATAACAAGGTGATAAGTCACAGGCAGGCCTGTCAAGAAGAAATCCTACCAGAGCTATCCTATCAGCTGCAGGCATACACCCTAGGTGCAACTCACAGAGTAGGAGTGCACAGCCCCATGGAGAATCCTGCTCACTGAACAGCCTCCAGAGGTTTGCATCAAATAGGAAGGGAGCAACGAGGCAACTGCCGGGTCTTTCCCTGGTCAGTGGGTCTTGATGTTCAGGGCTCTCCAGGTGCAGCAGAGAGAATGCTTATCAGGTGTGATGGCAGTGTCATAGAATCATAGAATGGTCTGGGTTGGAAGGGACCCCAAGGATCAGAGAGCTCCAACCCCCCTGCCACAGGCAGGGCCACCAACCTCCAGGTCTGGATCTACATAAGGTTGCCCAGGGCCCCATCCAACCTGGCCTTGAACACTTCCAGGGACAGGGCATCCACTGCTTCTCTGGGCAGCCTGTTCCAGCACCTCACCACTCTTTCTGTAAAAAACTTCCCCCTAATATCTAATCTAAACCTTCCCTCCTTTAGCTTTAGTCCATTCCCCCTTGTCCTGCCATTATCTACTCTTTTAAAAAGTTTAATCCCCTCCTGCTTATAAGCTCCCTTCAGGTACTGGAAGGCTGCAATGAGGTCCCCCCGCAGCCTTCTCTTCTCCAGGCTGAACAAGCCCAGCTCCCTCAGCCTTTCTTTGTAGGGCAGGTGCTCCAGCCCTCTAATCATCCTTGTGGCCCTCCTCTGAACCCTCTCCAACAGTTCCACATCTTTCTTGTATTGGGGGCCCCAGATCTGGACACAGTACTCCAGATGGGGCCTCACGAGGGCAGAGTAGAGAGGGACAATCACCTCCCTGTCCCTGCTGGCCACCCCTCTTCTAATGGAGCCCAGGATCCCATTGGCCTTGCGAGCTGCAAGAGCACACTGCTGGCTCATGTTAAGTCTCTCATCCACCACAATCCCCAAGTCCTTCTCAGCAGGGCTACTCTCAAGAAGCTCTTCTCCCAGTCTGTATCTATGTCTGGGATTCTTCCGACCCAAGTGCAACACCTTACACTTGGCAGTGTTGAACCTCATTAGGTTCCCCCGGGCCCATCTTTCCAGCCTGTCAAGGTCCCTCTGGATGGCTTCCTTTCCTTCTAGGGTGTCAACCACACCACTCAGCTTGGTGTTGTCTGCAAACTTGCTGAGGGTGCACTCAATTCCATCATCGATGTCATTGATAAAGATGTTAAAGAGCACCGGTCCCAAGACAGACCCCTGGGGGACACCACTTGTCACCGGCCTCCACCTGGACATAGACCCATTGACCACCACCCTTTGGCTTCGGTCTGTTAACCAGTTTCTTATCCACTGGATGGTCCACCCATCAAATCCACATCTCTCCAATTTAGAGATAAGGATGTGGTGGGGGACTGTGTCAAAGGCCTTGTACAAGTCCAGGTAGATGACATCAGTTGCCCTCCCTTTATCTACCGATGCTGTCACTCCATCATAGAAAGCCACCAGATTGGTGAGGCACGACCTTCCCTTGGTGAAGCCTGGCTGGCTGAATGCGGGGGTGGGGGGGCATGCGAGGGCATGGGAGAACAGGGTCAGGGTTCGAAGTGGCCTTCGGGCATTGGAGAACCAAGAGGAAAAATACACTCCATGAAAAGGCACAAACTAGGAATGACTGATCCGCTGCACAGATACAAGGTAGGCAACAGCTTGCAGGATAGCAGGTAGGGAAGGTTTTAGTGCTTATAAGGGGTCACAAAAGGAATGTGTTTCAAGTGCTTTGCTAGTGTTGATAGACCAATGTTATCCTAGGACAGATAGGCACGCATACAGTCTCTGGAACAGTCGTGTTTCTCTGCTTAGTGCTGGTGGGGTTATGCCTAATTGGGGATGCCAGATTCCTCAAAACCTGTAAGGTGATTTAAGAGAGTAGAGAGAAGAAAACCAAAAGTAATCAGAAGTCTAGAGAAGGTATCACCTACTCTTTTTATGTTTGTCAAGAAGAGAAGGCCACATGCTAACCTCTCGGCTTCCTGTGAAAGAAAGACCACTTTCTGTGTCAGTGGTAGACAGGACAAGAATTCTACCTTACAGCAGGGGAGAGAAGGGTTAGTCATTAGGGAACCCTTCTCATGCCAAATGTACTGAAGCACTGAACAGGTTGCTTAAGGAGGCTGGGAGTCTTCTGTGGGAGATTTCAAGGAGTTATGTCCCAATAGCGCTGCTATGGGTAGAGACAGAAATAAGGGAAGAGAACAACAGAGAATCCATACAGTATAGCTGTGAAAACAGGACAAACCATTGGGTAAATAAGTTTCTCTTCCCATCTCAAGATATCGGTGTTCTTGCTGGGGAGCTGACCAGTGTCCCTGCTGCTCCATGCCAGACGAGCAGCAGGGGCAGGAGAAATGGCTTAGTAAGAAAAAGAAGTCCTTGGCAGTCCTTTGAGAAACAAAGATCGCAGCAGCTCCTGCAGACTTGCATTGCCTGTTTCTGCCTTATTTTATTTTCCAAATACTAATGGCAGGTTGCACAACTGTCAGGGCGAGAGGATCCTCTCCCTGGCTTCAATTTGAGTGTCTGGGAGCCACCGGCTTTAAAGGGAATTCAGGTTTTGCATCCACATGTAAAACTGGAAGGATTTCCAGTCTTGGGAGAAATGACTTCCATCGCAACTGCTTCTTTCCCTGAGCAGTTTTTTTTCATCTGCACGCTACTCTGAAGGGAGGACAGACTCAGCAGTACTGACAAATACCTACTCAAAGGTAGTATCAGATCCTTGTGCTATTGTCACTTCTGGTTATGTCTCCTTTTCAGACAGCAACCGGTTCAACATGGATGTCTGAATTTAAATATTAGCTTAAAATTTCTCCTTGCTGAAAGAAAAAACTAATTTCAAGCAGCTGAAAAACCTCCTGGTTATTCACTGCCTTGCACAGCCAGGCAGCGATGATTTCCCCAGCCCATTCTCAGGAAGTTTGCATTAAAACAGCATTGGAAAAATTGGAATTTCTTTTCTTGGTCCAGAAGAAGTTCAGATAAACACAGCTTAGCTGGATGAGGCACGGAAGAGTTGTACAGCACAGGCAGCTGGCATTATGCTGTTCAGCAGGACCAATGTTGCCCCACAGAGTGTTGTGTCAAGCTGTTTTCTGACTGTGCTGGTAGTTACACAAGGACGATCAATGTTCCGGGGGGCCAATTAGTGACTTTTTAAGAGCAACATCACTTTGCATGAGATAGGGAGAATGAGTAAGGAGAACAGAAAGGTCTCCAGCCCTCGTGAACTGACTGCTAAGTGTGGTGGTTTAGCCCTGGCTGGAGGCCAGATGCCCACCAAAGCCAGTCTTTTACTCCCCTTTCCAGATGGACAGGGGAGAAAATATATATTAAGAGGCTTAGGAGTCAAGATAAGGACAAGGAGAGATCATTTTATCAGCGACGATATGGGCGAAACAGACTCAACACAGTGCAGGAAAGAACTATTCTAATTTATTACACTACACTAGAAAGAACAGTGAAGAACCGGAGTCAGGAGCGCAATCAAATCTTAAAACAAATGCAACCAGATCTTAAAACACATTCACCCCACCACTCCCTTCTTAGCAGACTTTAATCAGAATCTTGCTCCCTTCTTCCCCCCCGCTCGCAGTACAGCGGGGGCAGGGACTGGGGAACGATGGGGTTCTCAGTAGCACCTTCCCCCCACCCCTCCATTCTAAGCAGAATTCCCTTTAGCCATGATTTTACTCCCTTCTTCCCCCCCTGCTCGCAGTACAGGGGGGGGCAGGGACTAGGAAATAATAATGGGGTTCTCGGTTACTTCATGAGCTGTTTTCCTTTCCCAGATCTTAAAACACCTCTACCTCCCCACCCCGCTCCCTCCTTAGCAGACTTCAATCTAGTCATGATTTCACTCCCTTCCTCCCCCCGATCACAGCACAGGGGGGCAGGGACTGGGAGACGGGGGCTTCGGTCAGTTCCTTGCAAGTTGGTTTCCTTCTCGGCCGGGGGGGGGGAAAATCCATTCCACACACCCTCCCCCTGCTGCGCCATGAGAGGCCCCAGTACTAGAGACAAGTCCTCCAGGAACTTTCTCCGTGTGTCTCATCAGCTGCTCCGCCTGGATCCCTGCTGTGGCGGGCAGCAATAAATCACAATGTCTCTCAGTCCAAGTCCTCACACGGGGCACACCAGCCTCCCCCAGCAAACCTGTACCAGTGCAATTCTCTCTCTCTCTCTCTCTCATCTCTGTAGGTTCCAAGTGCTGGCAGGGGCTTGCTTCAGCGTAAGGGTCACAGCGTCTTCTCTATGTCTCCACCTGCTCCATCCAGCGTGGAGCCCCTCCACGGGCTGCAGGTGGGGTCTCGGCCTTTACCATGGGGTTTCTCCACGGGCTGCAGGGGCATCTTTCTCTCCGGCACCTGGGGTGCCTACTCCCCCTCCCGGCCTTGGTGTCTGTACAGCGCGTTACATCTTCTCACTCCCTTCTCCGGTGGCAAAATGCAGCTGCTTCTGGGTTGTTTTCTCCTATATGTGATTCTCAGAGGCGCTATGACTATCTCTCACTGGCTTGGCCCTGGTCAACGATGATTCTGGCCTTGGATTGTTTACATTTTGGAGCTCCAGAGAATTCCTGCAGCTCCTCACAGCAGCCATTTTGTGCACCCCTGTTCTTTTCCAGCACCCAACCTCGCAAAACCACGACACTAAGGAAAATAGAATGTTTATTAGCAATTACTAAGAAAGGATAGATAGCACTCACAATATATAAGGGGGAACATTCCTTTTTGAGGATTATGCTTGGTTTGGGGAAGCAGAAGCTGAGCACAGCTGAGCTGGGTGGGTACGCTGATGCTGCCTTTGTAGCACTCTGCTCAAGGCAAGCAGTGATATGAGTTTTGTGGTCTCAGCCTCAGACACAAGGCTACCAGTAAACGTCAGCATCATTTTGTTATCTCAGGCCTGGCAGAGCAGAAAGGAAGGTCAGGATGATGATCTGCTGTGCACGGCAAGGCAGGAGCAGAATAGCTGTGGGGGTACAATGCATTGGGGTTGAATTGCACTGGCAGAGCACTGTGAAACCAAGGACACTCATGGCAGTGGGTGCTGCAGGCCAGCGTTACAGCTCTGTGGGAAAGTCATCTTTACGTACGTGGTTTCCTACTGTAAATAGATTTCTTAATTTCTCCTGTAATTGCAAAAAACCCTACACATACATACACCCCCACCCCCCTCCTGATTAGAAAAGACTCTGTGAATGAACAGGTCTTGCTGGGGGCATGCTAGAAGTATCATTGGTGTTTAGTCATGTTACAGGAAACAAGACCCCAATTTCACCTCCTGTAGTCATTTCAGGCAGAAGCAGCATAAACTCCTTACTGTTATAAACAAAAATACAGAAGAATTCTCACCCATGGTTTGATCTAGAAATTTAATCCCAACTGTTTCCTGTATCAGACCAAACACAGAGGTCTTGGTGTCTATCTTTAGCATCATATAAGGGGCGGTTTGCCTCTTCTTTTCTTTGCCTTTGGCTTTTCTCTTTCAAGGCAAATGGTGGCAGATGCTGAATATGCCTTGCTTAAAACTAGACAGAAAAACACCCCCAACTTGTGGCAACTGAAGGGCACAGTCCAGCCAGCCATGGAGAGGGAAATGGGTTGATACCCAATTTTGTTGTGTCATGGCTTGGGGATTTTTATCTCTTATATTTACCTCAGCGATTTTGGTGTTATGTGTCCTGATTTTGTAGAGCAACAGAGTAACACACATCCTTGCAGGTTGTTACCGTCTTCCCAAGTATATTAGCTACAGTTACCATATTTATTTCAGGATAAAAGGTAATACCATCAAAACGCTTAGGTTTCTGTGATTAAAACAGTAACCTTATCTTATCAAATTGAGGTGTTTGTGATCTGCAGATGTGAGTTTGGAGGCCACAAGAGGAGTTCTTGGCTTAGTGTCTGTGGGTTCTGAAATGACCCACATTGCTTTCTGGCAGCAAAGAGGGAGAAAACATTTGCATGTCTCCTTGAAAAGAACTTGCAGTACAGACCAGAGCCGGCCCAAAAAGCAGCAGTGGCCAAAAAAGAAGGAAACCAGACAAATAAAAATGCATGACTGCCTAATATAAGCAACAATTCAAAAGGGAAGCAACTTTGTGTGCTCATTTTCCAGCCTGAGCCAGCACATCTTTTCTATCTTCTCTTCAATGTGTTTTTATAGAAAATGCAAATGCAAAATCTCTGTATTTAGAAAAGGGAATTAAATGTACTTGTGAATCTGCAAGTGGTGAGTGCCTTTGCTTGCCTTGGCCACAGGGTGCCTAGCAGACCTTTGCAAAGAGATGCATGGGACGTGGAGCGCAGCAAGAACTGTATATACAGTACCACAAGTGTCAGTGTCGCATGGAGAGTTAAATTTATTTGCCCTAATAGACACATTGAGTTTGTTTTCTTGCCCAGGGCATCAGTGACTGCCCACTGTGGTGTGTGTGTCACTTTAGCAGAAGTGCTGTCTGCTCCTGCCCTGAAATTTGTCACCTTTTCATCAGTAGCCTAGTCTCCTTTCAGTCACGACTTACAGAAATTCTATTATGGCAGCTGAATCTACAGGAATTTAAGTATATTTGAAGAAGAGAATTGGTTTATATTCATTTTAGTCCTGCCCAGACCTGAAATTGCAGAAGCAACCTTGGTCATAGGAACCTGGATCCATTCCCTGCCTTGACTCTCTCTAATGCATGAATTCTGATGCTCAGATTGGCTTTAACTGTATCGGTCAATCACCACTTCAGGCTCCAGGGTACAGCATTAACTGGCTGCATGGGGTGAGTAAGCAGGCCTGGCTCTTGCCAGAGTGATTTGCACAGAAAGTATGAAAACAACAGTTTTCTCTGTTGTTTGTGTGGATGTTACACTGTGAGGGTGGAAAACAGCACCTCTAGTAGCTCCCTCTGCCCACAATTGGGCAGGCCCTGTGGGTCTTCTCAGTTTCACAGAAAACAGAATGTGCTGTTTAACCAGTTACAAAATTGACACATGGTAAAAAAAAAAAAGAAAAAATCAGTCCCAAAACCACCTATGTGATGCCTGGCAGTGCAGCAAGCCTAAGAGAATGCATCTGCAATGGTTGTTGGGGCTTGCTTGCTTTGAAAGCTTGTGAGAAGGAAGCTCATCTCCAAAGAAAGAGACAGAGCTGGGAGAATTAATAATGAGTTATAAAGGAAAATCCTGTCACGTGTGATCTTGTGTTTTAGTTTTGGTCTGGGTGCTTTATTTCGGTCATTATTTTGTGGTTTCCAGGGGCTGGGCTGGATTTTTGCAGGGATAATCAAAATTACTAATAAGGTTTATACATCAAAAATCTTTGTGAAGCAGAAACAGTGTTTCCCAGCACTTCTCTACAATGGTCAATTTTTAAAGCATTTAAATAAATGCTTCTTGATGGCTTCAGCTGCTCAGTGCCAAATTCTCCCTGGGGAATGAGATACAGAACAGATGGTGCCTGGGGGTGGACTTCCCAACCACCTCTGGCCAGGGTGTCAGCCCAGATCCAGAGAAACCAATTGACTCAAGAGAGTTTCAATTTGTTGGGGCTTGTCCAATAACACAGCAAAATCTTGTATATATTTGTACTCTCTACCAAACCAGGTAGATGTAAGGATGTTTTTGTTTCAATGGTCTATTTGGGCTTTAATTTCTAAACTGCAGTTATTGCAAAGAATTTTTAAAAGTGTCATCTGTTAGGAACTAGACCTGAATCTGGTCAACTCAGCTGACTCCAAGTCAGTCTGGACCCAGGGCATCAGGTGGCTGTGGTTTCGGTCAGTGGTACTGCAGGACTTTTAAGTAAAGCACTGCCTGCAGCCACTGCGTCTTCCAGGGAAGTAACCTTCCTCTGAGCTACGGCATTGTAAGAGTCAAGGCAGCATCCTTTTCCATGGCAGAGGCTGCTGAGAGGGGTTGCGTTTTACCCAACCGCAGCAGAACATTCCTTTTACACCGACCCATGGAAAGCCATCCTGGAAAACAGGCCTGGCAGGCAACTGACCCTCCGGTTAAACGTCTCACTGCTGCGTTCCCAACCTGCCAAGGTGTCCCCTTGGTTGCATGTGCTCTCTGCCACTCGTGGGCTTCCCCGATAAACCTGGAGGCTGCAGACCCAGCGTGCCCGGCGCCGGCTGGAGGAAAGTAGCCGGGGTTGGAGCACCCTCTGCAGGGACCTTCCTCCCATCGCCGTGCCGGCTGCCGAGCTGCCGCCCTGAGCAGGGGCTGCGAAACCACTCCATCCCACCTCCTCTCCTCCGGCTGAGTCGAGCTGGGCGTGAGCCAAAAGGCCAGAGGAGTTTTGCTTTGCAAAGCTTCGGCTCGGGGTGCATCAGTTGGGGAACTCCTACATGCCTCTGTGCTAGGAGAGGCTGTGTCTGGCTTGCTTTGGGAGAGGGGGAGAGAGCAGAACGATTACAGAGATGGATGCTGACCCAAGCTGCTGCTCATTTTTAGCCATCCTCTTTGCAGCCTAAAGGCCTCCGATTTTAAGGCTTTTTAATTAACCACTGCTGTAGTTACAGCGAAAGAATTTGTTACCACCTGAGGTTTAACTGAGCTGCAAGGCCTCCACTTGCTTTTGTGAAGGTTTTCCTTTCCAAAAGACCCATCACATTTCCCAGCTGAAGGCCTGATATTCAACAGGCCCCTTCTGCTCATCTTGCAAATGTGCTGTGAATAAATGGAAATTTTGGCTTCCAGGGCTTTTGTTTCAGTGCTGGCTGTGACCATGCCATTGAGCTAGACTCCGAATTTTACAAACATTTATTTTTAATAACATTGCTTACAGACCCTGGCAGGAGAGAAAGAGCACAGTCCCATCCTCTGACAGTGATGGCTGCTGTTTAAGATTTAGCTGATCATCAATTAGTTGCATCAATGACTTGGAGACCTAAAATAAGATAAGCTCAAATAAGTAGTGAAGTTTAACACCATTTTAAAAGGGGGTGTTTTCAGGATCACATCGTGGCTTGTTAGAAAAGGAGTTGTATGCAAGTTTGTTCAGGGAAAGGATGCCTTGTGACTGCAGCACTCCATTGTCATCTGCTGAGATAAAACTGAGGCTTGAAATTCCCTGAGAATAAGGAATGACTCCATGACAGCATTCGGTTTGCATTCCTGAGCTTGCTGCACAACAAAGAAGTAGAGAGGGATTCTTGTCAAACAAATGTTAAAAGGATTAGCCTGTATTACATACATCAAATTAGGAGGCACCTGCACTTTTGTCTCTAAAATCAGGTGTACAAACCGTTTCAGAAAACCAAAGTCTGTCTTTTTTGTTTTGTACCTCCCAGTGGCTTGTGCTGTGCACATTTCAACATCATCACTGCTTGCGCTTTGGGAACAGCCCCCTGTTAGTCCTCTTTCCCATCTGAATTGGAAAGGGAGCTCAAAGAACTGGCAGTTCAGGCAATTATCTCAGCAATATGACACCTCGTGGTACTGTCCTTAATGCCATGCGTGCCTGACCTGTATGATTGCAAGGGAAGCTCGTAATTTCATTTTAAAACCCTCAAGTTTCCACTTCATATGGTGTAAAAAGGGGGAAACAACTGAACTGTGAGCAATAGCTCGAGATGTATTATTATTGTTTATATCCCGAATCTAGGTTCCATCTCTTTAAATGCTTGCATTTTGAAATAGTGTCTTTTGCTGAAGCCAGAGCGTATGTCGAGTTACTGTTGACAATGCTCTACTGTCGCCTGGCTGAGTTATGGCTCTCAGGTATTACAGGCTGCAGCCGGGCTCTCCGGCTTCTTTCAAAAGCTTTTTTTAACAGGCTTATTATGCAACCTTTATTTATATTTACTGTTAAATTCATATCATCAATGGCTCTATTCATTGTTGCCCTGCTCTTCGTGTGCTCCAGTACAGAGTCAGTGTAAATGTCCTTACATAGTTAAGTCTGTATCTGTAGAAGCCAGAGTGTGATTCCCATGAAAATTACATCTTCCTTATGTGGAGGTGGAAGTACAAACTCTAGTTAAGCAGACCACTGGAAAAAAATCCAAACTACTCTCTGATCAGGAGCTATTAGGAAAGGTAGTATAATTTTTAAAGCTAAGTTCAAGTTGGAGCACAAAAAGTTCCACACTAGTACGAGGAAGAACTTTTCCCTGGTGAGGGTGGTGGAGCCCTGGGACAGGCTGTCCAGGGGTGTGTGGAATCTCCTTCTCTGCAGATATTCAAGACCCGTCTGCACGCTGACCTGTGTGACCTGTCCTAGGGAACCTGCTTTGGCAGAAGGGTTGGACTCGATGATCTCTGGAGGTCCCTTCCAACCTCTACAATTCTGTGAAGTCTTTTCATCATGTCATTGTGTCCCCTCCCCGCTCCGAGACAGCATTCAAGGTATTTCATAAAATATAATGGAATCAAGATTTTGATTTCCATTTTACAGACACACTGAATCACCAAGGCTGTGAACGATTTATTGAAATCCAGATGAAAGTTAGTAACACCTGGATTAAAAAAACCCAACCCCTCACAACCCCACAGTGCTGTAGCCATCATTTGATCTAAAAAGCAAATCATGAACCTAGCGTGTGCTTCACAACCTGTATGCCAGTCGTGTTACAGCGTAGGGATACACTGTGCTTTGTTCTGTTCTTCTTATGAATTACAGTTTTCCCATTCATGCCCACTGCCTTCTGGCTCAGTCCTTATTCTGACAGGCTCAGGTCTGGGCTGAAACTTCCAGACTGCTGGGCTGCGGTGCAGCAGCTCCATCCTGTACAGCTGGAGGCCGGTGCAGCAGGACAGTCCTGCCAAGGCTCCAGTTCGGCAATTACAAATCCCCGTAGGGAATTTGCCCTGGCGATGAAGAGTAAGAAATCCCACGTCTGCTCCCTGCAGCCCTTCACCCCATCCAGGGACGGAGCAGAGGAAGGGGAGGGGGGCCGGTACCTGGGGGGATTTGAACCATGTAACTGACGAGAGGGCTGTGCGTAAACAGAGGAGCGAACCGATGCGGTGCCTGCTGCCTCC
>VZTU01032996.1:34835-58132 GCA_013400835.1 Zapornia atra | reverse complement strand
CCGGGGGCGCTGGGCAGCGCGGAGGCCGAGTCCCCGGCCCGCCTCGCCGCCCCGCGGCCGGGACCTGGGCGCGATGGATTTTCGGGGGAAGAAGTACGAGCGTGGCAGCAACTGGTCGGACCCCGAGGTGGTGGAGCTGCTGCAGCTCTGGGCCGACGAGTCGGTGCAGATGGAGCTGGAGAGCTGCTTGCGAAACCAGCACGTCTTCAACCGCATCGCCGAGGTGCTGCGGGAGAAGGGCATCCACCGGACGGGAGACCAGTGCCGGGAGAAGATCAAGAAGATGAAGCTGGAGTACCGGCGGATCAAGGACAACAGCAAAGCCCCGCGGGGCGGCCGGACGTGGAAGTTCTATGAGGTGATGGACCGGGTGCTGACCAGCCGGCCCGCCCTGGCCTACAGCTCTCTGAATGGCAGCATGATGGCTCAGCAGGTGCTGCAGGGCAGCATGGTGGAAAGCTACCATCACCAGTTCACCTCCTCCACCCTGCCCTTTGGACACTCCCAGCACCCTGAACTGATGGAAATAAAATGTGAGGAGGTGAACTCTGATGAACACTGTTTGACCCCAGAGCCCCCACCATCCATGTCTTACCAGCAGAGCTCCGCTGAAGAACATGAGATGGAGAGAGCCTTCTTGGAGAGGGCCCAGGATGACTCTCCCATCTCCAGGGTGGAGATTCCCATTGAAACCAGTGTTTCACCTTCAGGTAGGGATAGCCTTTTACATTCCCACATAAAGTTTCTGCCCGGTTTCCCAGAAAGAGAGATTATTTCTGGTGTGGAGATAGACACCTGGCTTTCTCACTGACATTTGGATCCTTGTTTTTCCACATCCCAAAAAAAGCTTTAAAGCAGAAGGCTAGTATCTGCACTCATAGTCTTCTGGTCATTCCCAAAAATGTATCTTTCTGCTGGTAAATAAAATCCAAATTTACTGCGCTAGGCTAAATATTGTGTCTGAAATCCAGAGGGCTGGCATGTCTGCCATAAACCAGGCTGGGCATTTATTTCTGCTAGGTTTCCACATCTACTGCTGACAGTACTTACCTTATGGAAAACAAAAAAACCCCAACCCAATTGCATGCTTCTTGGTATCATTTGAACATCACCGGGACTGTCTGTGGTCCTCATGCTGAATTGTATCAGGATACCCTCTTCTGCCATGGCTACAATATAAACCTCCAGGTGAAACTTTATTCTCTTAAACTATTTTCCAGATCTAATCGTTTAGGACACTCAACAACGAAGACTACTTGGGAATAATCCTTGCCTGGCTTTCTAAGTTGTTCATTAGGACTTGGAAAAAAGATGTTTTTGAAATTCACTGGCAGAAACAGCTTGTTGCTTTATAGGAGATAAGGCTTCTACGCTGAAAGTGCAGTTGCTTGGCTGCCAGGAGGGTGCAGTCTGGAAATCGTGGTCATTTCAGACTAGTCTAGGATGGGTTGATGGGTGAGCATGCTGTTATTGGAAAGAAGAGAGATGATACCACGTGTGAGGTTAATGTCTGACATCAGGAAGAAGTGCTGCCTATGTCCTCTTCACCGTGGTGGTTGCTTGGTTAGCCCCATGAACTGATGATCATTGAGGTTAATTCAGGGGCCTAGTGTAGAGCTAGGGCTGGCGGTGTAACGGGGTGCTCAGTGTGTGAAGTTAAAACCAGGCTTCGAAAGAACTCGCTAACTTCAACAGGTTCCTGACAGGTTTTACTTTGGCCTTCCTGTAAAACCCTACAGTAGGTCAAAGGCTGTATGCTAGGATGGGCTGGGGAAGGCAGCAAAGCATGTCCACACCGCTCTACTTGCTGCATGGTTGATTTTTCTTCCTTCTCTTTTTTTTAATACATATCCCCAGGTTTCAGTGAGCCCAACATGGCAAACTCATCACGGATCCAGAATGTGGTTCCCCGGCCCGGCTTCTCCGCCTTACATCGGCTGAGAAAAAAGCGGAAAGGCCAACGTGTGAAGGACCCACTAGATGATCTCTTGCTGAAGACCCTGACGTCTCAGCGGGCCATGGAAGAGCGCTTTTTGCAGATGGAAGAACGCCGATTTCAGCGAGATTTGGACGTGGAGGAGCGTCGGATGCAGCTGGAGCAGCGCCGGTTTGAACTGGAGCGGGAGCATGAGTTTCGCATGTTCAACGTCTTTGCGCAGATGCTCAGCATCCTAAAGCAGAACCATAGCGGCTCCTCCTCCTCCTCTGTTGCGATGCCTCGAGGCTTGGACTTCAGCCAGGCGCTGTCTGAAATTGCAGGAATGGGAGGAGGAGGAGGAGGGGGCGACCTGCAGGAGATGAGGGCTCGGCCCCTTACGGAGAGGAGGGCTGACATGCATGGCTTCTCTAACCCCAGTGACTTCCAGAGAAGCCCTTACCTCTCTGCTCGTGGCAACATTGCCAACATTTTTCGTGGCTCCACTGAGGAAGGGTACAAAGCTTACCATGCTGACAAGTATGATGAAGACAAGAACCCCAATGTGAGTGAGAACCTCAGAGTATTTTCCTGGCTTTATTGCTAGGAAAAAAGCTTTTAGAGGTTTGCTGACAGATTTGCTAAAAGGGTGGTGTCAGGGTGGTATTTTTGATCTGACTAGTACGTGGCATGTCAAGCTGTTGTTCTGAGGAAGAGAAGTAAAATGTAGCTTTCCAGATCATCTGTATATCAAAGATGAATGTCATGTTCAGCTCAGGTTTGGAAATAATAGCAGTAGGAGGCCTTGAAAGAGACAAGAAATCTGCAGGAACAGAGCTCCTGCTCCTCCTTTCACCTCTTGCCCACTGAAGACCATCTCTGATTACAGCTGATTATTGCAGGTGATGGGTGCAGGAGATACAGCAGCTAAGTAATCGACTTTTTGGTTTCTGAATTACTTTTGGCTAAGACTCTGGACCTTTTCTGCCTGTTTGCACTCGGCTTTTGGGTTTTAAGTAGCTCACCATATCCCCCTCGTGGCACAAAGGCTGCGTGCCAATCCTTCATAGCAAATTATTACCGAGTAGCAAGTCTTGTGGAGATAAATAGTGATTTAAATGTGGGTTACTTTTAAATAGATCCCGCATTTGGATACTGAAGTACTTGGAACTTTGCAAGTGTTTTAATATTAGCCCTGGCTTTTAGTCACACCGTGTTGGGAGGTGAAAATTAGATTCTTAAGACTTTTAAGATAGGAAAACATGGTGAAGCTTTTGATACAAGGTGCATTGTGAGGCGCAGACTGTCTCTGTAGGTGCAGCTTTTTAAACAAATACCTAAAGTTGGACTTGCTTGTAACATCAGCAGTTGCTTAGATTTCCCTTTGCATTTTTAAAAATATGTTTACCCAACTTCTTCCAATAATGAAGATGTGCAGTAGTCTTGAGCTCTTCAAGGTCTAATGTAGTGCTAAATACACACCGCTGAATCCTAACCTGGAACTCAGAGGAAAGACCAGCATTTTAATTGCTTTTCTTGACTACTTGTTTATGCGGTTTCTGAGCAAGTTGGTGGAGTGGGGTGGTAATAACTGATAAACATGCTTTTAGGTAAAGAAATGTGTCCAAAGCTGCCTTTAAAACTGCTGCAGAAGGGTAGACCTCAGTTTTCCTAGGACTGGTTTTGGGTTTCTTTTGTAGTTGGATACACGCTGGTGAGTGAATTCAAGATTAAGTGAAACATAGTTTTTAAAGAAGTATAAAATTAATTTACAGACAGTTTATTGACTTAGAAGCTGAGTGCCTGGGATATATATGTAAACATACACACAAGACGTGTCTTGATTTCTATATGGAAAAGTTTATGTGAACTATGTTTTGGCTTTTCCTTGGTAAGCTTTTTAAAGGCAGTTTAGTGAAGCAATAGCTAAGGCGTTATATGCACGTGTTTTTGTGTCTATAAACAATAAAATATTTCTATTTCTAGGGTATAATAAACTTTGGCACCAGTGAGAATAAACTCTGCTTTGACCTGATGTCTAAGCGGGTAAGTTCTACTTCAAAAAGAAATACTGAATTTGCTGTGTAGCTTGTCCTTGGTGCTTACACTTTATCTAGAGTTATTGCTGCTGTTCAGGTTTCTCTGGTAAAGTTTTTTGTTGTGAATTTTTTATTTGTTGGAAGTCACCTTTGAATACAGCCATTTCTACAGTTATTTGTGTTATTTTTCCAGGAGTGTAGGAACAAGGGTGTTTTTCTCTTGCTCTTCATGATGTGTTTCCCCTGGGGGATGTACTTGGTTCAGAAGACTAGATGAAAATAAGATGTGTTTTCTTTTGTCCTGCTGACAGCAGTTGGTTTAATACAGAGGTTTTGAAAATAGGTTTGAATTCTATTTAGTTTCAAGGATCTTCACATCCTGTCTGTTATAGTTTCACATGATTTGGACACCCAATTCTGAATTTACCTGAGATGTGTGAGGTGGTGGCAGCAGTGAGTGGTGGCAGCTCTTGAAATCACTCAGGGTCAGAGTGGCTCAGCTGCTACCTGCGCTCTTTGCTCGCGTGCACCAGGGGAAGGCACGAAACTGTGTTTGTCTTTGGCACAACTCAAAGAGTAGAAAAAGTCAAAAGAAACCAGCAGAGCCATGCTGTAGAGGAATGTCTTTGGCTTCCATGAAAATTGCTGCCCAGGTGCAGCCTGCGAGGTGGGCAGGTGGCAGTGTCTCCTAGCTGGAATTGTCTGTGGGGAGGGAAGGTTGGATGGCTCAGGGTCGGACAGTTGACCTCTGAGGTTTGAAGTTCATGGTTGCTCCCGTTCTGCCAATTCCCACCCTCAAAATGTTCCTTGTTTTATTTCTGCCTGCCACTCCACTGACTCGGGGGGACGCTACCCCACCACTCCGCCTTCCAGCTAAAAGAACAGGTAAGGCAGAGCTGCTGCCTGCACAAAAAAGGTGCCTTCTAGGCTGTGTAGGTGGTACCTTCCTTCCTTTGCTTTCCTTTCTCCTTAAAACTAACACCAAGCCTGCAGCAAGTAGTGCAGAGGGAGATGGTAGTCAGCCGCTTCTTAATCAGCCTTCTTATGAAAAGGAGTTAAAACCTGGTCAGCTGTAGTGAGCCATCGCGCTTGTGGCGACAGGCTGAGCAAAGATACTGTTGTCAGCTTCTCGGTCATCACAGCTTGGAGTTAAAGTGTGGATTCACTGACGGAGGCACAGCTGGGAGTGTAGGCAAATCATTTTTTACTATTTGGGACAATAAATGATTATTGTTTCCACTGAATAAAGGAATGTATCAGATTTCTGTCTTCAACTTTTGACCCTTAGAGAATATTCTGTGGCATGAGATCTTAGATGGTCATCCTTTCAGTTGGCCCATCTGGTTCCCTTAGTGCATTACCTTTAAGGGTTTTCCTCTTCATGATTACGTAGTCATTTTTGGCCAAGTTTGCTGATACGTTTTGTGTTGCATTCTCTATATAAGTTTAGGAGAGAGATCTAAGGAAGGCACAGTTCTGTGCTACATAGGCTTCAAGAACATCTACAGATGAATAAAGGATCTTTCATCCTATAATGCCAGGTTATAATTCTGCATGGGATAAGAGCAGTGTCTTTAAACTTCAGAGCTTGGCACCAGTTAAAACCAATGCAGAATGTTGTGGTTTTGTTATTATGTGAGAAACTTTCACATTGCATGTTGAATTTCCCTCCCTTGCACTATCACTTGCCCAGTCCCCCCACCTCACCTTTTCTAATATTAACTCATAGACTTGGTTGCCATTGAATATTTCTAAGGAACATCATATGTAATCATTATTTGTTCTCTTTACATAAAATGTCCTCTCTGCCCATATCACCACCATGCTTTCCCTTGCAACTTCACAGAACTGGATTATGTGAAATCCTGATATTTACAGCCTTGCGAATATTTAGATAAAAGCAGTGTGTGTACTTTATCTAAATATAAACATTAGAAGGGGGCCTGCAGTTCAGGTGAATCTGTCTTTGATATCGGAATAAACTCCTAATAAGGCACAAAGTGCCTGCCTGAGGAAGAATTATCAAGAAGAGAATTTAAGTTTTCTCCTGGCTTTTGAAAGCTCCCGTTACACTGTTTACCAAAACCTATGAGATTTATATTTGAAGGAGCTGCAGTAACTTGGAACAGAGACACAAATGAAAGCTAGATTCCATCAAAAAATAATATATATTGAAAACTTATTAAAGAAAATCTGTATCTACCTGTGATTCAAAACTCCTTTCTATCTTTCTGACAATCTAGACCTGAGCTTTCACAATTGGGACTTCCTTCCCAGCTGAAAGCTGTAGCACTCAGAGCTTGGGCAAAACACTCTTTGGGTTGCTTCATTTGCTGAGAAAGCCCTCTGTGGGCATCTTGGTTATGGGCATCATGTGTACTGCTCGTTCTGCATCCCTTGGGTAGATCTCTGCAGCGAAGTTTCGGCTGCCGTAACTTGGCAGGAGCCTGTGCTTCACATAACCCAAAGTCATCACTGATCAGTTTGCCAGTCCTCACTTCTCCAAGCTGCATTAATTCTGATGGTCAGTGGCTTTCTCAATCCAGTTTTACAGCTGTTGGAGTTGCACACGTGTGTGTGTGTCTGTGCAGGTCTGTGTCTGTACGTGGACCCCGTCTATCTTCGTGTTTCCAGTATCAGTGATTGTGCCTTTAATGGTTCTTCTCATTGCTTCCAGCTGACACAGACCGACATGAATCTGATGGAGCCTCCGCTGCTTCAGTATCCCGACTGGAAGGGACATATGTTGTAAGTCATCTCTTTTCTGTAGGAATATAAACATCTTCTGCTATGCTCACTAGTTAAAACTTCTCTAGGTCATTTATTCATCTCTTTGTCTGAAAAACTGTAAATTAGCTGTCCTACCAGTTCATCCAGTTAAAAATCCCTCTATGTAAGAGAAGATGCACATCTTCTAAAGCAAACAGTTTTAAAACCGGTGCATGCATTAACAAGTTGGGTAATTCCATACAGTTCTTTGAAACATAATGAACTCTTGGGGACTTTAACCTTTCTTTTCTGTGCCTTGATTAAAGCTTGTGAGAAATGTGTGCACTGTTACAGATGTTAGCCATGAAACCTTTGCCATGTGTATCAGTAATGTCTGTGGGATGGGCTTGAGCTATTCTGTTTTCTAGTTATTTTCCCCAGATTTTAGTGTGCCCTGGCTTTATTTTCCTGGGATGTGGACCTGTGGAAGCCCAGCCTCTTGGAGAGTAAGCTAAATCAATATTTGCTTTTGTGTCTTTCTCAGTTTACGGGAGGAAGTGGCTCGATTTTTGACCTATTACTGCAAGGCCCCTGCACCTCTCAAGGCAGAAAACGTGGGTAACCCACTTTCCAATTGGTGTCTATTCTAATGTATCGCCATTTGTTGTCAAACCGTTTAATCTCCTGTTAATTAAACACATTATTTGGTAAGGTGACAGCCTTTTATCATGTAAATGAGATTGATTCGTAGCCATTTCAGTAGCTGTTGATGCATGCTTCAGCCAAAACACTTTGGGTCTACTGTGTATTTGCTTCATGCTTTACTTTTGTGTATCAACTTCTCACACTGTTGCTCTCAGCAAGGCTTTATGTTTTCATCTCCTTACTCAGCTCTGGGACCTACAATGCCTGTATCCCTCAGCCTTGGCAAAGACTTCTGATTGTTTCAGTTGAGTTTAAATTGGTCCCATTCTGCTGTTCCACCTCAGAACAAAAATCTGTAATTGTGCCGAGTTTTAGTTTTAGCCTATCTTTTAGCAGATCTTTTCAAACTTTGCAGTGGTGTTACAAGGAAGGCATCAAGACATGAGTCTCTGCAGGATTTGTTGACTTGGGAGAGATGCAGGTTGGGAGATCAGGGACTCCTGCTTCTGCCAAGTGCTGAAGGCAGCAGGAGTTGGTGAGGCCATTGCTTTTCTTTCTGCAACTCATCGCTGATCCCTGCTTCTCCAAGGCAGCAGGCTTTGCCTGATACTTGGATTGAAACTCATCAGACTTGTGAGCACCCGTCTTCTAGAAGTAGGGGTCAAACCCGCTCGTGTACAAGACAAGTGGTTTCCACTTTTGTACGCGTTTGGCAGGAGCTGCTGTTACCACAAAGAGACAATAACACATATTAACTTGGCTTTTTTAGCAGTTCAGAACTGCTTTTTTTCCTCTCCTTCAAGCCTACTCTTTTTCTAAATTGCCTATTAGAATCAAGAACAGCACCAGGACAAAGCGTCTTTGAACCAAAGCACAGGATTAAAGTTATTTCTGGTAGGAGTGGGATTTCAGCAGGAAAATTATGAAAAAAAAAATCCATGCTAGAGAATTGGGGAGAAAATATATTTCAGTCAGAAACTATTGTTTTATAGTGTTGTCTTTCTAAGGACAGATTTATCACTACCCTCTCTCTTCTGTAGGTGATTGTTTTAAACGGTTGCGGCTCTTTATTTTCTGCGTTAGCTACAGTCCTTTGTGATCCAGGGGGTAAGTGGATGTTTTAATGTGGGAGATTTTTTTAATGTTGGGGAAGGGGCGTCCTGAGAAATAATGTGTTGCTCCAGTTAAACACTGTTTGACAGAAGTGAAGTAGTGGAATTGGTATTGTCCTACTGCAAAGTTCCTGTTTCCTGCAAGTTTGTGCTGTGAAATTCATCATCTCCGTGGTCAGCAGATGTCATGTGGTCACACTTTGTGTCTGTCCCAACTGTTTTTGTGGCACCCTGTTTTCGTTTGTTAGAGTAAATGTGGACTATACTCATGTTTACCTGGGTTCTTGCAGAAGATTAAAGAATTAATGTAAAGGCAGTAAAGTCACAGCATTTCCAGAGGGCCCAGCTATAAAAAAGCTTTCATGTTGAGCTGAGGTAGATTAGAAGAGAGAGAACAACTGTGGCCTGCTAGTGACGATTGTTTTGTTCTTCTTGATGTTCCAGAAGCTGTTTTGATTGCTACTCCCTTTTACGGTGGTATCACCCAGAGTGTCTTCCTCTATGGGAATGTCAAGCTGGTGTATGCCTATTTAGACAGTAAGGTAAGACCTGAGGGATGTGAATAGCAACCTCTCTAGTTAAAAAAAAAAAAAGATACTGGAAAGTGCCAAGCTTGGAGAACCTCTGAAAGCTGTCCTTAGAACAAGGGTAGGCTGCAGCCCCTGGATGTTTCCCCAGCTTATTGCTGGGAAAGGGGACACATAATTTGCAAGAAAGTTGTTTGAGACAATAAATCTAGATTCCAGTCTTGTCTTTTCCTTGTGTCTTACTCTGAATAGTGGCTCCTGAGAAAGGGGAAAATGGCCATTTTGAGCCTTGGAGATAGAAGTATCCAAGGGGATCTTGGATACTTATTTAGTATATTTAGTATCCTACTAAATATGGTCCCAAGGGTGGAAGAGCAGATGGAGATGTTGCATTTTTTTTGTTATTCAGGGATAACCAGAGAATTCACTGTGTGTGGCCAGTCTATGATGAAAATTTCTTTGATTTTTATTTTTCTCTCTGTAGCATAAAAGGATAAGAAGATGGATGCTAGGTCATTATTTTGGGGGTTTTATTCTCTTTTGGGGAACATTCATTGAGGGATTGGCTCAAGGCAGACTCTGTTGAAATAACTTGGCCTTTTTTATCTTTGCGCTGTCTGTCAGATTACTGGAACAAGCACTCGGCCCTTTCAGCTTACAGTGGAAAAACTGGAAAAGGCCTTGCAGGATGCCCGGGCAGAGGTGAGTGTAGCTGAGCTTCATATTGCCAAATTAAGTCTACAGCAGGTTTGAGACTCCACGTCCCAGAAGGCTCTTAAAGATACAAAATCTTTTCAAAACCTAGCACGTGGCTTTCTGGTTGTCCTTGCAGACCACCTGAGAAAAGGCTGCTTGCATACTCTGAGGCAGTCTTAGGGGGAAGCCCCTGGCATTGTGTTTGTCCAATCTTGGGCACAGTGGAAAGGATAAACCAGGAGTACCAGATCATTCACAAAGCACTGGAACCCATTGATATCACACCCCACACACCACCCCCTCCCAAAAAAATGTACTTGTGCATGCTCTAGAAAGCAGGGACTACCCAAATTACTCCTTCAGGAAGTCCAGCTGAGTTACCCCCAAATCAGCTGTTCCACACAGTAGCACAGATGAGTTTCTGCCAGAGGGAGAGAGGTACAAATCTGGACAATAAATGCAGATGAGAATCACCTTTCTGGGGAGTTAGTCTGTAAGATTTGACATTGTCCTAAGCCCTATTTATGTTTAGCTACATCTGTAGAATGTTACCAGCTCTGACATCTCCAGCCAAGTGTGCTCTAAAAGAGACCAGTTTGGACCCACATAGCTCGAATTCCTATCTTTCCTGCCTTGTTCATGCGCAATCTTTGCTAATTTGTTACTCCTCCATTACTAATGCAGCTCAGAGAAAATTCTCTTCTATGCTGAGAATGTGTGAGAGCATCGTTCTCATTAATTGATCAGCTGGCAACGGTTGTGGCAGACTTTTCAAAATCATAAATAGATTAATTCTATAACCTTTTCCTGAGCTGGCTTTGCAAATGATGTAATTGTAAAAGAAAAGAAATCTTAATTTGAGGCTAGGAGTTTTCTCACACAAATCTAACCTTTGAGGTAAAAAGCCATTGCAGAAGCTTGAGGGGAATTGTGTCACACTCGCTATTCAAGTACAGGGACTGAAAATTTATCCCACGATGGGCACTCTCTTACTACTGCATTGTTTGTGTTCTGCAGGGTGTCACTGTAAGGGCCTTAATTCTTCTGAATCCCCAAAATCCGCTTGGGGACATCTACTCCTTGTCAGAGCTACGGGATTACCTGGAATTTGCTAAAAGGTATGTCACTTGGGGAGGCTGAGTCAGATATGGTTTCCAGAATCTGTCGGACTATTCGCTGTCCTTGAATTTATCTGGGAATATCTGTTAAGTCAGACAAATGGTCTGTTCTTCACACACAGCAGTGGGTTTAAGAGAGGAGTGGGGAGTGCTGGGAATAAGGGAACATGGACCATGTAGTCATCTGGAGTGGCAAAGCAACTTGCATCAAGGAATGCAAGTTTTATTTGCTGGTAAGTCCTAGCAAACGTAACGTAATGGTGCTGTGCTTCTCTCATAGGAAGCTGAGTTCCTTTCCTCTCAATTCCTCTGTATCTGCAAAGGGAAAGAAATATATGAATTTGGATTCCCAGGTTCATCATGGATACTCTCTGAGATTCAGAATCCATGAGATTCTGAGAGGATAATGATGATACAGCTTACTCTAGATGGGTTGCACATACAGGAGTCAATTTTCACTAGTGTATTGCCAATGACTGAATTTTTATCTTGTTATATGGTTGCAGTGGGTGACAGGTGGATGTATCTTAGATTGCAGTGTGCACGTAATAGACCTGAGTTGTGAAAAAAATGCTTTACTTCTGCAAAATTTGGTGTTCCTCTTCTTCGTATAAAGCGAGTCTTCGTGGGCCTGAATTTCTCTCTTCTAAACCAGAAGCTGCCTTCTTTTGTAACCTCCATTTTGTCCTTTTGCAGACATGAATTGCATGTGATAGTAGATGAGATCTACATGCTGTCAGTTTTTGATGAATCAGCCACGTTTCACAGTGTCCTAGGCATGGACAGGTAAAATCAGCTCCTACTTCCCTGGCCATCTTCCAGTGACAGTTCACCATGATGCCTTGCTGAGAACTTGTGACTGGAAGTTAAGTCATGAGCTAGCAAATTCTGAATCTGCCTTATGCTGGTTTCTTTTTTGGTTTTTGGTGGGTTTTTTTTTTTTTTGTAATTTCTGAATGGTAAATGCATTTTGGCAAGTGCAATCTAGCAAGTGAAAGATGGTAGGTCGTTTTCTGTTGTGGTAAACTTTTCAATGTGTGTTCTCATATTTGCTTGTGGTAGTCCCCCAAAACTGGAAAGAGATAGTTCATTTGTTGTGAGGCTTTTCCTCCTGCCTAAACATTCTTACCTCTTTCCCACATTTCTGTTGGTGACTGTAAAGACTTGCTGTTGCTGTTTCCTTTCTATTTCTCCATGCAGTAGTCACAGATCACAGTGTTGTTAAAGGCTTTAGGATGGATTTTATTAGGGAATGATTTAAGGAGGTGAGAATTTTTACAAATCTCACCTTTTAAACATATGGTGTGGGCTGGGGTATTTTGGTGGGGTTTTTTCCATTTTTATTTCTAGATGTCACCAGTGGTGCTATCTTTCTTTTTGTGCTTACTTGCAAGGAAAGAAAAGACACTTGATTCATTGTTAGCTCAGCATTGCTTGGATATACAACATTGCAGAAGAACTTTAGCTCCTTCTGTGAAATACTGAGGTTTGAAAGAAAGAAAATCACTTTTCATTCTCAGCAAAAACACTGGCACAAGCCTGATTTCTAGCATTATATGTAGAGGCTTCATATGTGTAGGAAATCTGCGCAGGAAACACAGCACTTGCAAGGATCTGTATGTCTGAAGTTTAAAAAAAAATGTGTCTAAAACTAGTTCCAGAGATTTCCTAGCTTCCAAAGTTAGGTCGGATTTGAATTTTCTCTGCTTCACTGGTGTGCCATACTGCACTGTCTCTCATTGTGTAATGCTGCCTCTCTGTCTCTGCAATGCTGCACTGGTGATCCAAAAGCTTCAGCATCTCTGACACTAACTGCCCATCTGCATCCTTCTACATACAGATTGCCTGATCCACAGCGGACTCATGTGATGTGGGGAATAAGCAAGGTGAGTGCTGGTTGCCATCATGCTGTGGCTTCCTGGCTGGTAGGGTTGGCCACGTGTCCTCACATTCCTTATGCTGACAAGAGCAAGGCAGTAGCAATAGGACCCCGGTCTTCCTGAGCAATAAAGTGGTCTCTCTGCCTTCTGCAGGATTTTGCTGTCTCTGGGATTCGTTTTGGTACTTTGTATACAGAGAACCAAGATGTTGCCAATGCAGTGGCTTCTTTGTGTTATTTCCATGGGGTTTGTGGACCTGTCCAACACAAGGTTGCCCAGCTTCTCAGAGACAGAGGTGAGTCAGTAGCTCCATGTATGATCGTCTCATGTTCTGTGTGTCTTGCTACCTGGGGAATCCCCAGGTACTTTCCCAAGTGGTGTCCTGTTCGTACAGCTTTATTGACTGTCTTCTGTAGTCCTGAAGCTACCCATGTAACACGAGGCTGACAGTTCTACAGAAAAGGACTATATCTGCAGAGCTCCTTATCAGTGGAATTAGAGGAGCAGCTTTGAAGAAGTGTGATAGCTATTTGTATAGCAAGAAACAGTGTTGTGTAGAACCAGCTGAGCAGATACAAAAAGTACAGGCTTGCGGGCGAGGGAAATGAAACTGGAGTTCTAACTTTGCCCTGGATGGGGTCCACAGTCCACGACTATTGACAGCTATGAATGTAGGGAAGCTTCCTCAAGAAGTTTCACAGACATGAAACTGCTAAGTAGTTCTTGACCCTCTTTTTCCTGTTTGAGGAAAGAGAAAACAAAAAAAGTAGAGGCGGGGTGAGATGGAAAAGGCAGTGTGTGAGTGTTTTGGAAACTTGAACAGACCTGAATTCTTTCTGAGTTTATGATTATTTATTTTTTTTCTCCTGGTCAGACTGGATCAACCAGGTGTACCTGAGAGCCAACCATGCCCGCCTAAAAGCTGCCCATACGTATGTCACAGATGAGCTGAAGACACTGGGGGTTCCTTTCCTCAACCGCAATGCAGGCTTCTTTGTCTGGATTGATTTCCGAAAGGTTGGTAGCCTGAGGAAGGGAGACTTCTCCTGGGATGAGGGCAGGCACCTGGTGCATTTGCATCTGGCAGAAGGTTTAATATTGTGATTTGTTAAAACAAAATGTTTTAACAAATCTGTTGTCTGAGGAGCAGAGGGAAGGGCTGCTTGGTATTTCTGTCCATTCTTTTCCTTTCGTCTGTCTGTGCATTTCCCTCCTTGCAGGAATCTTACTGCTCTCAAGCTACTTTCCTCCCCATTTCTTCCTTTATATCACAACTGCTGTACTTCAGAGGTAAAAGGTGTCTCCCCTGGCCTTTGCAGACCTCATGGGAATCACAAATTCATGAGGATCTCAGTGAGTTAGTCTATATGTTACTAACCTTTGGCCCTTCTGGTGACTCTCCTAGTACCTTAGAACAGGCACATTTGAGGAGGAGATGCTGCTCTGGAGGCGTTTTCTGGATAACAAGGTCCTCTTGTCCTGTGGTAAAGCCTTTGAATGCAGCGAACCTGGATGGTTCCGCATCATCTTTGCTGACAAGACTCACCGGCTGCAGATAGGTTAGTAATGTTTTCTTCTCTTTTTTTCCCCCCACCTGAGTGTCTGCAGCACTATTTTCTCCTTGCCTTACCCTAAACTAATCCTATTATTTTTATCCTCTTGTCTTCTCCATTCTTCCTCCCTATCCTTCCATCCTCTAATTTTTTTCTGGATCTGACCAATTTGGGCACGCTTGCAGTTAAACTAATCCACTGATGTTTTTCCTCCTTATACCACTGCAGGTATGCAACGGATCCGCAAGGTTCTGGAAGAGCGGGAGCAGGAGATACTGGCTGAGGAGAAGGAGCAGCCTTGTCAGTCAGATCAGGATGGCAAAGCAGATAGCACAGATGAAGTAATTTTTGTGTCCCGCCACCAGGAGCCTACCTGTGCCAGTAGCTCCAACCTTGGTGACCTCATTGGCCTCCTGCAGCAACAGATGCGCTCGTCTGACTGGCTACAGAAAAATACAGCTGAGCAGTTTGCACAGGAAAAGCCGGAGATCTACGACGTGTTCAGCAAACTGGTGGGGAAGCAGTAGGGGTCAGTGTGCCTTCAGGGGGTGTCCTGAGCAGTGACTGACCCTGGACCCCTAACAGCTCAGCAGTGACTTCCAGCAAATAACATATATTTTCTGTATGGCAAGAAAAATCACTTTGTAAAACCCCTCCTCTCCCCCCTATTGGAGATCTCTAATTTCTATTATATAGGTGCATTCCTTGGATTGGGGTGAGGGTAGGGAATGGTGGGGGTCGTGTTTGCCTGTCCTGCGGCATCATTGTATTTTGTATTTCATTTCTAATGAATATGCTCTTAACTCTCTTATAAGGTCCTGTGATGTCATTTTTTTAATGCTTCCTATTTCATGCTTTCCAGGAAGACAGAAGCTTGAGATTGTTAAAATGTGTAAAGCTTCATTTTTCCTGAATGATGATCAAGTGTAACTATTCTGGGGCCAGAAGATGACTGCTTTTGCAAAGAGCTGTTTTTGGGAGATAGAACCCAGTGTCAGCCCTACCTTAGCCTCAAACAAGGGTAAATAACCATGTCTGCAGTTCATCTGCATGGCTGAAGCTCCTAGGACCGTGGTCATTGAGGCTGAGTTCTGTGAAGCTTTTTGAGTTGATTTCTAGTCTAACCTCAGATCAGACACTATCCAACACCCTCAGTTGGTGAAATGCCGATTTAATTTTTATCCTTCTTTTTTTGTGTTCATAGAAATAAACAGCATCTGTTGGCCTCTTGGCACAGTGTCCACAAAAGATCTGAGAATGGAGGACCCATTGAAAGTAGATGTTCTTTCTGCAGCCTTCCTATACCCAGAAGTCCCTCCCTTCCAGTTCATGCCTATGCCTAGGTGAGGTATATTGGCAGGACAGTGCCACTGTGCTATGTGTACCTCTTCAAGCCTACGGGCTTCCAAGGTGGCACCTTCCACAGCTACCATGGTAATTAAGGTGATTTTTTAGCTATGATTGGTGATTTGCAGGGTAAATCTTTGACTAAACAATATTCTTCAGTCTCCTCTCCTTCCTCTTTTTCCCATTTTAAGACATGGTTTCCTGTATGAGGGTGATAAAGTAATTAAGTTGGAATCTTTGTATCTCTCACAGATACAAAGTTCTCTAATTTCTCTAAAACTGTAGGTACCTTAGAGGAATTTAAGCTGCTTGCTTTCGGCAAACATATCAATCCAGAGTTCAGGGAAATTGCCAATGAAAACAGGATGGAAGTGCTCCTTTTTCTTCCTATAGTTTGTTCTAATAGAAACTTGAACTTTATCCTGGTGGTATTATGGAATCTGATTATATAAAGAGTTAGAGAGGTGAAAGATAAAATGTAGTTAAAATTCTGTGCTGGCAAAGCAGCTGTAATTTACTGGTCACAAGTGAAGAACTGTCTTCTACTTTTCTGGTCAAGCCTCCAATATGAAATTGGGAAGACAGGGAAAAAAAAAAGACTTGGTCCCCTGAAATACGTGCATCTTACTTAAATTTCTTCTCTGTAGATCATTTAGGAGAGGGTTAGTATTAAAAGTTAACAGGAAATTCAGTTTATTCTTTGGTTCAATCTTGGGTAAAGCAGCTTTCATTGCACAGTCACTTTATGAGGTGGGATGTCAGTAATTGATGGCTCATGGTGGTACCGTTGTGGCCTTGTTGGTTTTGTTCTTGGGCATCATAGATTTGGCCAGATGGGCATATCACAAGTGACAAAAACATATGTCTATTTCATAAACCAAATTACCAAGGTAGCAAATAATCAATGTGACTGCACTTTGGTGAAGTGACAGTGGAGAATTGACTGGACAGTGAGAAGGACAGTCTGACCAGTGGCTGAGGAGAAGATAGTGCTGCATCTGGAGGCTGTTAGAAGTAAGTGGTCCCTCTCTCAGATGCTGGTGATGAGGCAAGGTTGGTGAGATGATTGTTAAGATGACTATAAGGGGTAATTATAAGCATCATATTTGCTTATTTATTTGGCATTTGTCCA
This sequence comes from Zapornia atra, assembly GCA_013400835.1. NCBI lineage: Eukaryota > Metazoa > Chordata > Aves > Gruiformes > Rallidae > Zapornia > Zapornia atra. The sequence goes on along the minus strand of VZTU01032996.1, from coordinate 41,459 downwards.
TGCAGAGTATATTAAGTACATTGATTGTTATAATTTATTTTCCGCTTGCTCTTGGGTTTCCACAAAGAAGGCTATAGCACAAGACAGGTCCCCTTGATGGAATGGGAGGTGAGATACACAGCCAAACCACAAATGGATTTACTGGTTTGCACCCTCTTATTTATGTATACCAAAGAGGGTCTCAGCAAATTGAGGAAGAAAGCTCTTTGAAGTAAAGACCCAGGTAAGCCTGTATAGGCATTCATTGAAGTGGTGTTTCAGGGGATTCCTATAACAAACTCAGCCCCTTAATTACTCCTGATTTGATTTTCTTCTGGTCTACTGGCCATTCCTATGGTTGGAGTATGTTAATACACAATAGTAACAGTTAATATATTATGTTTTTCACCCGTCGATGTTTCCTGCTTAGAAAGCAGGTCTATTTTACTGCCTCAGCCTGGGAGGAGCCAGAGCAGCACACCTCTGTAGGAAAGGGGCTGCAATACACTTTCACAGTTCTCCCAGCTAATGATAGTATTGCCCACAGTCACTCCTGTCTGAGCTTGCTGTAGCTCAGGATAGCAGGACAGACAAACACTTTGTTGAATGAAATGCTTTCCAGGGTTTTTTTCAGGTCTAATACCTGCTTGAGGAGGTCTTCACTGAGGAACGATAATTTGGTCACAGGAACTCAAAATATAACTGGAAATGAGACTAGAGGGTAAAGTGATGCTAGGGGTCTGCTGTGGGAATAAGCAACATCTGTTCTGACTGTACGTATCCCGTACATTTTGAAAATGGCCTTTACTGGTTGAAAAGAATTGGTAAACATTTAGAAAGTCCAGTGTGTATCTATATAGGAATTAAATCGACTCTTCTTTGATGTAAGAATACCCTGACAGAAAAAAACACAGGCTCTACCTGTATAAATTGTTTTTAATTTCTGTTAGCTCCATGTTAGATGTTCTGACTGCTCACTGTTGGTATTATTAATGGCTGCTGCTTTTTCTGACCCAGTGTGGCAAATCTCTATGGGGAAAACAAAAAAAGATACTGATAGGGAAATGTTGAAGGACTCTGTGTGTGTTCATGGGTGTCCCTACATTTCTTTCTGTTTCCAGTGTGTCGAGCAATAGGCAAACAGAACAGTACCTGAAATGATCATAGAATCATAGAATTTTTAGGTTGGAAAAGACCTTTGAGATCAATGTATCCAGCCATTAACCCAGCACTGCCAAACCATGTCCCTAGACACCAAGCCTACACCTCTCTCAAATGCCACCAGGGATGGTGACTCAACGCCTTCCCCAGGCAGCCTGTTCCAGTGCTTGACAACCCTTTTATTCCTCATACACAATGTAAGCCTCCCCGGTACAACTTGAGGCCATTTACTGTTGTCCTATCACTTGTTACTTGGGAGAAGAGACCAACATCTACCTCACTACATCTTCCTTTCAGGGAGATGTAGAGAGTGATAAGATGCCCCCTCGGCCTCCTTTTCTCCAGGGTAAATAACCCCTGTTCCCTCAGCCGCTCCTCAGAGGACTTGTGCTCCAGCCCTTTCATCAGCTTTGTTGCCCTTCTTTGAACATTCTCCAGCACCTCAATGTCCTTCTTGTAGCCCAAAAACTGAACACAGTATGCAAGGTGCATCGTCATCAGTGCCAGGGGGAACAGAGGGGCGATCACTTCCCTTGCCCTGCTGGCCACACTAACTGTGACACAAGCCAGGATGCTGTGGCCACCTGGGCACACTGCTGGCTCATACTCAGCTGGCAACTTGCCAATTAACCCAGGTCCTTTTCTGCCTGTCAGCTTTCCAGCCCCTCTCATGTAGTGTTGCATGGGGTTGTTGTGACCCATGTGCAGGACCTGGCACTGAACCTTGTTGAGCCTCATAGAATTGGTCTTGACCCATCTATTCAGATCTCTCTGTAAAGCCTTCCCACCCACAAGGAGGTCATCACTCCTGCCCAAGTTGGTGTCTTCTGCAAACTTACTGAGGGTGCACTTGATGCCCTCATCCAAATGACTGATAAAGATATTAAGGAGAACTGGCCCCCATACTGAGTCCTGGGGAACAGCACTTGTGACTGGCCACCAGCTGCTGGAGGGAAGGGATGCCATCCAGAAGGATCTTGCCAGGCTTGAGACATGGGCCAGTGTGAACTGCATGAAGTGCAAAGTCCTGCACATGCTTTGGTGCAATCCCAAGCACAACTACAGGCTGGGCGGAGAATGGATTGAGAACAGCCCTGTGGAGAAGGACTTGGGAAGGTTGATTGATGAAAAGATCAACATGAGCCAGCATGAGGCACTTGCAGTCCAGAAGTCCAACTGTGTCCTGGGCTGCATCTAAACCAGTGTGACCAGCAGGTCAAGGAATGTAATTCTGCCCCTCTACTCTGCTCAGACCACCCCTGCAGTGCTGCATCCAGCTCTGGGGTTCTCAGTATAAGAAAGATACTGAGCTGTTGGAGTCCAGAGGAGTGACACCATGGGGACCAGAGGGCTGAGGCACCTCTCCTATGACGACAGGCTGAGAGAGTTGGGCTTGTTCAGCCTGAAGAAGGCTCCAGGGAGACCTTACTGCAGCCTTTCACTACCTAAAAGGGTCCTAAAAGGAAAGATGGAACGGGACGGTTTGTCAGGGAATGTAGTGATAGGACAAGGGGTGATGGGTTTAAACTAAAAGATGGCAGATTTAGGTTAGACATTAGGAAGAAATTCTTCCCTGTGAGGGTGGTGAGGCACTGGTGCAGGTTGCCCAGAGAAGGTGTGGCTGCCCCCTCCCTGGCAGCGTTTAAGGCCGGGGTAGATGGGGCTTTGGGCAACCTGGGCTAGTGGAGGGTGTCCCTGTGTATGGCAGGGGGGTGGAACTAGATGACCTTTGATGTTCCAACCCAAACCAGTCTGTGACTCTATGTGTATTCCATCAGAGAAAAACAGAGTGGCAGGATATACTCGTTCTTCATTCCAGTTAATGCTTAATTTATTACCATCACCAACTTACATAAAATGATGGCAACCAAATAGCAATGAGGTCCTAAATTATCTGCAGACAAGAAATGTACTAAAGACTCTGAGATGGTTATAAATACTCTACTTTTTGTCCTCAGTTTGCCCGATCAGTTATTTTTAGCAAACAGCCAGTTGACCTTCTCAAGAAGAATAATCAAAAATAGGTTGGAAAAACACTGCAAGGAAAGGCTATTTTTAGCTCTCTATTTCCTGCCGCTATCCAGCAAGGTCTGATAGCAAGGCTCGTGCACAAGCGCTTGGTTATTCTAGGCAAGCACTTGTCATGACCTGTTCTCTCCCTGAGTGCCTCACTTCAGAGAGCATTCAATTGATTAAAGATTAATGCATCTGCAAACCGTGACAGCTGAAAGCTTTAGGGAGGAGGTAAAGTACAGTGACAGAGTGTTCTGATCTGCATCTTTGTGCTACATTACAGTTCCTCTGAAGAGAGCACTTGCCTAACTGAATATCCTCGCGTCCTTCAGCATGAGTTACAGCAGCACACCTCCAAAGGGTATTTCTGTTTCTTTTTCCCTTTTCAGTGCAGGAAAGCAGCAGAGGACGGAGAGTTACAGACATCAGGCAGATTGCTGTATTGACCAGTGACATCAGTCACAAACCAGCAGCAGCACCACTGGAGGTGTATGATGGACCGTCTCAAGAGATGAAGCCGTGCAATTTGCTGCTAGACACAGTTTATTGATCAGGCTGACTATAAACTCCACTGATACAAACGAGGAAATCATTTTGTTGCAAGACATAAAGCAAAACAGTGAACCAAGGCAATGACCTGCTGTCACAGGATCCTGCTTTCTCTTGCATTAGAAACTCATTTAGCCCAGTATCTTATCCATTGGTAGTCACGGTTAATGATTTTTTTTATTATTATCTATGATTTTTTCCAGTTACGCCAAGCATAAAAGAAAAGATGTCCCCAAGACATTAGTTTCCCCCTTCATATTTGCTTTGTAAAATTAACTCCTTTTTTCTACAGAGGTGCCACCACCATGAGGTGCACCAAAGCCTCACCTGCAGCCACTTTACAAGACACGGTATCAGAAGGCTGAGTGGTTCTTTCCCTTCTGTATACTGATCATCCCAGCAGAAAATACATGATGCTGTATGCGACAAGCATATGGCATGGTGGTAAAGCCCTTAAAAACATATTCTCAGATGACCCCCAAGGAGTTATATAAGGCAGAGCATAAAAGGGCAAAACAAAGGGATTTCTCTTGTGCATTTATAAAGAACTATAGCCTGTTTTTAAGATGCTGATGAATCTTTTTACAAGCTATAAATGGCAACCTGGAGTCTAAAAATAGACACTATGCTGCAGACTTGTCTGGCTTAACTACATCACCGGAATACAAACAGGCTCCCTGATGCGGTTTCAGGGAAATCTCTATCAGAAGAGACTACATCCTCCATTTTTCTTGCTATCTTGAAATAAAATAGCTGATGCTGCTTGGATTTCTTTAATTCTACCTTTTAATAAAATTGCACTGCTTTCCAAATTTTCCTACAGGGATGAAATGATCATCAAGCCTCCATGAATATTTCAGCTACAATTGATTTGATGCACTTCCTTCTCCCCGACAGAGCAGGGAGGCTCATGGACACTGCATGGGCTGGCACAGGCTGCACTCTGCAGCCTCCCGCCCCCCTTGGCTGCACGTGGACCAGCCAGTGTCCCAGTCACTGTGGATCTCCCTCCCTGGCTCAGTCACATCCAGGCTCCTTGCTGTAGAGATCGCTGTGCTCGTCCCTGCAGCCCCAGCACTAACGGTTCCCCATTCTGATTCATAAAATCGGACGCTGTCCATTCACCCTCTGGAAGGAGAATTCCTGCCTCTGGTTTATGAACAGGGCAGCTTGCAGAAATTTCAAGCTGATGGGTTGAAACAAGAAACATGACATGTCCTAACAAACCCTAGTAACTCACACCAGGGAGGAGGAAAAAAGCAGTACCATCTCAGAAAGAGACATTTTAAGATCTGAGTTCTTTCTGAGTTAGCTTTGAATGTCACAGACAGGATGAAAAAGGCAGCAGTGAGTCTGAGGAGAGCGCTACATCAGCTGCTATGCAACGTGCATGAGGAGAGGCTGAGAGAAAGATGAGAAAGCACGACAGTGACAGCATTTATCCTTTCTTGTGGGAGAACTGAGCTGTCTCTGGGCATGCACGTGGATGGCTTTGCAGGAAGCGTTTTTTCCAAGGGCAGGTGAAGTGAAAGAGAACTAATCCATTGCTGACAGCCAAGACTCCTTAAGGACATTATGCTCTCTGGGCATGTGAGAGAGAGACTCAATTTTAGTGGTTCAGAGGAGGGACAGGTACACCCCTCCCCCATCCTTTCCCAGATGTACATCATAGTATACCACACCATTGTATATAAGATAAAAATATATCAAAATGGACACAAGGAAAATTGAAGAGGGGATTAATACCTTTCAGGCCAGCAAAAGCTGATGTTGTGAGATACATGTGGTAAGAGTCTTTAAAAGAGCTAAGGATTATGGGATAGAACCAGAGCTGGCCTGTCTCCCCATCCTGTAAGCTTTGTACCCCAGGCAGCAGAGAGCAGGTAGTGCACTAGAGATGCTTCTGGCCCCGAGGTCAGGTGGCTTAAGAGAGGTTACCCTAGCAGGGTATTGCTCAGTTCTGGTAGCCCTGTGGCTGCTGCAATGTGCCCCAGAGACCTGCAGCTTTACAAAACAGAGGACTTCCTCCCCAAACAGCCAGTATCTGCCCTCAGATTGGCAGGTGAGAACAGTTTACAGGTGGGAGATGTAAACTCATCCTTCGTTCCCTCATCAGTGGCAGCTGAACACAGTCAGGGCCTGCTGGTACCAGCCCAGAGAGCAGGCAGTTGCAGCCTGCAGCATCTCACCTACATTTTGTCTTTTTGCAGAGGATCAGTTTGTCAACAGACCAGGTCAGCTCCTGTTTTTGGGAGCGGAACTGCTGTTGGTGATTCAGGTACAGCTGGAGTTTTGCACAACAAATTAATCCTGCCCTGTCTTTCTGATGGGAAAGGGGTTGGTTCAGGCTACTCTTGGGAAGAATCTGGGTAAGGTGGGGGTTTAGGTTTTTGTCTGACTGAAGTAGTGAGATCTGGCAGCCTGGAAATCACAGAATTGTAGGGGTTGGAAGGGACCTCCAGAGATCGAGTCCACCCCCCTGATGAAGCAGGTTCCCCAGGACAAAAGGTGACCCCAGAGTCCTCAGTCAAAGAGAGAGTAAAATGTAGCTTTGGAAAGGCACACAGAACTGGAAGAAAGGCAGCCAGGAATGCACAGGTATGGAAAACCAGGGCAGTGGTGGCTCATCGGCACGCATTTCGTACGCCCAGATCAACACTAGCGCTGCCCTGGTTCCCTTGCTGGCCGGGGAGGTGCCTCCCGCCGCGGGGAGCGGCCGGCTTGAATCCTGCCGCCGGGCTTCAGTCATAGGGCAGCAAGGGCACCAGGAGCCAAGACAGCTCCCCGAAACAGAAAGCTGCTTTCTGCGGGGTGCGGCGGGGCTGTGCACGGGCGTAGCGGCGGGACGTGAGGCGGGGGAGGAGAAGCGGGTGCAGGCTTCCCCTGGAAAGGTCCGCTGCTTCTTCTCTAAGCCAGGGCTCG
>VZTU01032996.1:4592-34731 GCA_013400835.1 Zapornia atra | reverse complement strand
GCAGGGCCGGGAGAGCGGGAGCTGGGTGAGCGGCGGTCGGGCGGCTCTGTGCCGGGCAGCGCGGCGCCCGGCCCGGGCTGGGGCGGCCCTGGGCAGGCGGCGGCTCCCGCGTCTGTGGCGTCCCGGCATTGCTCCGCTACCCGTTCAGCGGCTACGCCTTGTTCCCGTTACTTCTGACACTCCGGACGAGCCGGGTTTGTGCTCGCAGGCGGCCCGAGCGCGCAGCGTGAAAGTGATGGTGAGGTTTCACGGATGGCGAGCTGCGTTTCACTCAGGGCCTCTTCTCCCCGGGTTTAGCTCTAGACATGTTGCTGAGGGCCTCGAATGCCGCAAACGTGCAGTCTTTGTCACAATGTCAGTGGTTCTGGTGCTGTATCAGGAAGGAGGAATAATGTTGGTTAACTGCCGGAAGTATGTGGAAAGCTTTTAGTTATAAAGCTGGTAGTAAGGCAGCGTGCTGGTACCTGTACTGATAACAGTGTAACACATATCTTGGCTTGTATAGCAGGCTTTAGAAGCTGCTGCCGGAGTCGGAGCGTACAAGCCATTTAAATCTCTGAAGCATTTAATTGGTTGGTGTCATTCCATCGCAGCCAGGCCCAGCAGAACAGTTTCAAGTTGTCCTTGTCGAGTGTCAGTCCCAGCTGGCATCTTATATTCAGGTGGAACATGTGAGCCTCTGAAGAAATTTTACTGTAATCTGCTGAGGCAAAGCACCTGTCTTGAAAGGGTTAACGTGGTGTTTCTCTGCACTGTGATAACTATCTCTCTCTTCCAGAGCTCATCCTAAAACCTCTTTCTTTATATTTTGTAGAGACAAGAAATATTTGATTCCATTATGTGTGCATCAGCCAAATATAACACCCGGGGTCCAGCCCTTATCCCAAGGATGAAAACCAAGCATCGTATCTACTATATTTTTCTCTTTTCCATAGTCCTGGTTGGCCTGATTGCCACAGGAACATTTCAGTTCTGGCCTCACTCCATTGAGTCATCCAGTGACCGGACAGTTGAAAAGCGCAGTGTCCACGATGTGCCTGTGGTCAAGCTTCCTGCTGATAGCCCCATTCCTGAGCGAGGAGACCTCAGCTGCAGGATGCACACCTGCTTTGATGTCTATCGATGTGGCTTCAATCCCAAAAACAAAATCAAGGTATACATCTACTCACTGAAGAAGTATGTGGATGAATATGGGACGTCGGTGAGCAACACTATTTCCAGGGAATACAACGAGTTGCTGACTGCCATTTCTGACAGTGAATTCTACACTGATGATGTCAACCGGGCCTGCCTTTTTGTGCCATCCATAGATGTCCTTAATCAGAACGCACTCCGTATCAAAGAGACAGCCCAGGCTTTGGCACAGTTATCCAGGTACTTCCTGAAACTTCAGTGTGTTAATTTAAAGAACACAAAGTGGAAAAATCTAATGGTGGAAGGGAAGATGCAGTGAGTCAGCGCCAGAGCCAGGCTTTGGCGGAACATACCATCCGCACGTAGAGAGCACCTTTCTAATTGTTGTTCGTTTCTTCCTTTGTCTTAGGTGGGATCGCGGCACAAATCACTTGCTCTTCAACATGCTACCTGGAGGGCCACCAGACTATAACACTGCTCTAGATGTTCCTAGAGATAGGTATGTGTTTTGATGTGTTTGAATGCACGGACCTGGGTTTAAGTGGCGCTGAAGAAGCAACACTCTCAGAAGTGTAGCTGATAGTAAAGGACACGATCCTTAACCCTTACAAAACTGGAACATAACTTTACCTATTCTCAAAATAAGGAGGTAGAAAAGTCCTTGTCATGTATAGGACAGTGTTTGCTCCTCAAACCTTGACAGTTTAGCCCCAGCCTGGGGCTGGCAGCATTTGCTTTTAACTGTTGAGCTTTCTGTAAGGGTGAAGAATCTTGAGGTTAGACCTGTATCTTGCATGCTACTGACCCTGAACATCCCATTTGCTTTAAATTAGAAGTTTGAGATTGATTGTAGCTGCAGCTTTCTGATAGATGTGAGATGCTTTGAGGTAATTTTGAAGCATCTTCTCTACTTGACAAAACTATGGTTTTGGTTCAGTGGCTTTTGTTATCTTAATAATTACATTGTATTAGTAGTTGGCAAATGCTCTTAGTTATTCTTTGACAAGTGTGTTTGAAAATACTTGACAGAAACTTACAAGGCATAAATCTTGAGCTGACTTTTTGCTTGCAGAGTAGTTAACTTTTTGAAAGAGGAAAGGAGGTTGTAAGACAAATAAAATTGTAATCAGAGTAAGACAAACTTACTTAGCCTGGATACTGTTAGTGAGTGTGTTTCTACTAGATTAGCCTATGTGTGCTTAGTTCTGCTGTGTTAGGTCTCTCTACTGAAGGCTGAGGTTAATTTTCTTCTGCCAAACGGCCACAAAATCTTGCCTAGTACATTGGATCTTTGCTGAGATGATTGTGAATGGCGTGTGTCTCGATTTCTTTGCACCAAAGGCGATTTAAAGCATTGTTTGGTGTCAGAACAGAATGTTTTTCTTCTGGACACAAAGAGTAAATTTACTTACTGTAATTACACCACTGACTATGAAGTAAGGCTTTAGTGTTTTACTTCTCCGTATTAAATATGTTATATGCATGTGAGTTAGCCTGAAGAGGGCAGTCAAACATCATTCTTACGTAACCAAAACTTAGTAAATTTGTTATCTTAAGATTTATGTTTCTTAAGGGCAATTTTCACTTGACAATGCTCTGTTAAATGTAACAGACAGCTCTGGGACTGCGTGTTTGTGCATGCGTGTGTTTATGGAAGAAGTAGATTTATTAATTGAATGCATTAGATTTCTTACCCTGCATGACTTTTTTTTTTTTTTTAAACTTTTTTGTGTCAAATGTCCATTTATATTTGGCATTATGTGTCTTGGCTTAGTATGCAAGAAATATATTGTTTTCATAGGTGTTTGTTCTCGGTGTTTGTCGTGCTAATGTGGAAAGCCAAGTAATCTGAATTAAAAAATGAAATCATTTTTGGCATACAGCTTTTATAGCTTGCCAAAGTGACTCCCCCTGCAGCTGTACAATCACTAGCTGTAATACATGAGTGGCAATAACAGTGCTTGGGATGGAGAAAAGGTGGAAACTCCTTTGCATAGGCAGCCAGCAGGCATTCGGTGTAGTATAGAACCTGTACTATAGGTCACAGGTGCAAAGGCAAGTGAGCTCTGAAATAGTCAGTAGTATGGACTTAGTCCTGGAAGAGCCAGAGTGATACAGTATTTTGGAGACCTCTGGAGATCTTAGTTCATGTCTAACAGAACAAGTGATCTGGGTGTGTTTTCTTAATTTGAGCATGCCCACATGTGTGAGGGATAACAAAGTGTGAAGGACAGTTGTTTGTAACCTCATATGGTGAGAGGCTGCAGGCCAAAATAAAGGTGTGTTGGTAGAACTCATTTGGTTTTGAACAACTGGTCTGAACTGCACCAGAACAAGTCCAGAAAGGCTGGATTTGGGGGATTTTGTTGGTTACTCATGAAATACCTGGGTAATATTTGTGAAGGTTTTACAGGGAGCGTGCCCTGCTTTCTCAATTCAGCCCATATCGCTGATCTTACATAGTTGAATGGTAAGTGGATCATAGGGTTTGATAGAGTTGTGTTCTGTTGATTTACTGCACAATACGAATCCAGGTTAAATAAGACCTTGCACACAAAGGGAAATTTGGTTATATGATATTTTTACATCTGGAAAAGTCTTTAGCTAAGTTACCTCACTAAAGGGTTGTTTGGTAAATCTTTAAATCCAATTTCCAAGACAGTGTAAAAGTGCTTTATTCCTTTATTTCAAGGATGGAAGTCTGCCTTGTGGGCATGGAGTCTATGTTGCTGGTGTTAGCTGCTGTAACATATGTAATCTCCTGCCATAAAACTTAACAAATAAGCTCTTTATTATTTGTGGATAAGTACTACTGAATTTGGTACAGTAATGAAGATGAAAGGATTTCTTTTGTGAAGTTACTCTGTAGTTGTAGAATCGAACATATGAACTAAGATACTTGTCGTTCTGCTTCAGTTGATGGGTTGGGTTTCAGTGACTTGTGAAGTTTGGCAGAAAGATGATGGTGGCAACTGGGTGGAAATGCTTATAGAGTGCAGACCAGTTGAGGTGCTTTCTGGAGAGAAATAAGGATCGATATCTGAAAAGTGGTGGAAAGTTGCTGAGGAACAGGCTTGTTTCTCCCTGGTCAGTGCAATTTAAAGATTATTTGCCTTAAGTACATTAGGAGTTAATATCTGTCCTCCCTTGTTGCACTGTACAGTGAAAATCGGAGTGGAGTTATTTAACTGGTGTTGGTTCCCTGTGGGTTTATTTAGGTAGAAGTCTGCATGACACACACCTGCTTTCTCAAGGTTGATGACGTGCTGCCATGTTTTCAGCAGATCCAATTAAAACAATCTGGTTGTAGTTTCCCAATTAGGGGGGGAGGTTAAAAAAAAGAGGGGAGGGATATGAAGTGTAACAGCAGCAATATCCAAGCCAGTTTTTTCTCCCTGGTTGTAACTCAGTTAATGTGGAGAATGCAAAGAATATGCAGCTTCAAGGGTGAGACCTAGTCATAGCGGTGTTGTATGTGGCATCAAAGCAAAGGAGCGTTGGAAAGGAATTCAGAATAATCATTTGATTTGGGACATAAATTCTCACTCAGCATGTACTTGATTTATCATCCTGTTCTCGAGCTGATTTCTGCTTCTGCCATATTTTGTGTTCTGAGGGAAAAGTGATAAAGGGCAAGTTGTTTTGATTTTGTAATTGTCATCGAGCTGAAATGAATCTTTAATCCAGAGCCTGGGATTTTCAAAGAGCTTCTTAAATGACACTTAGGGCTGTTTGGCTACTTGGGTGAAGTCACATTTCCAGCAAAGTGTGATTGTGGGGCCAGAGCAACTGTGCTGTGGCTCAGAGCAGGAAGTGAAGTATCCTGTGGGACATCTGATGGGAGTTGGAACAGGCAAAACATACTAGTATTTATCCAGAGTGTTGTGTTCTGGGAAAAAACAATAGGTCTTGGATGATAATTAGGTATAAGGATAATCAACAAGCTGTGGAAAAACTGTTTCTCTGAGCACTGTATGCAGGATTTTTTTCAGTGATACCTGAAAACAAGAACATCGGCTAATGGATTGTCAGTGCCTTGTCCAGACTCACCTTAACTTCTTGTTCTTATGTAGCTCTTCTGATTTTGATGAGACACTTGCCTGCTTCAATCTGAACTGTGACAGTATGCAAGCTTGTGATATCAAGGCTTTTGGGTGTACTCACAGCTGCTACAGTGGGTACAGATCCTACGAGCTCTGCTACACGCTTTCTGTAGTGCCTAGTGTAGTAGTGACTGTGCTCTTGTCCCAGAGGAGAGAAAATGGAATCAGAGAAACATTTTTCTCCGAACTACTTAGTGTGGTACCTTCAGGAGACCCGGTATTCCTGGGACGACTCAAAGTATAGCACACCCTGCTGTTTGCTAACAAAAGACTGGGAGTTCGATCGGCTGAGAAGTCTCACAAAAGCAGCTCAGATTCAGCTGCTTTAGGAAACGGGATGATGTGTTTATGGTGCCACCTGGTCGCTGGAGTCGAAATGGCAACTGAAAAGCTGATGTCTGCTAGCATATTTCAAAGCAGGCTGGTTTGGGATAGGAGATAGTACAAGCCTGTGTTTTCTGGCATTGCTTTCCTCTGTACACATTGTTCCCTTCTGTTTCTTAAAGCTCTTCTGTGTGGCGAAAGGTTGCCCCATCTAGGAAAAGCCACAGACAAACAGGGTCATCGTGTTGGGAGATTGAATTATAACTTAATTTTTCAAACTTTGATGGCTCCCATGCTCGCCAGCACCAAGTGTCCCAAGCAGCCTTTACTGGTGTAAATTAGGAGGTTTTTTATAGCATTTTTTTGTAATATAAAACCAAATTTCACTAGTTTGTGTGATCGCTTTGAAAATACAATTGCAAATAACACCATTGGATTTTCCAGCTCGAGAAGTCGGGTGTCATTGCCAAAATACTGTGCTTTTATACCTGGTCTTGTATCTGACTTACACCTTGTCTCTAACGCTTTGAGAGCACTATTTTAGTGCAGGCATCGAGGAATGTTTTACTTTGTATAAATAAGAATGTGTTTCTTTAAAGTTGACTTAGGACATGTAAGCTTGCAAAAATGCAAAATTATCATAATGACTGCAATAGATTAAATTTCCCTATATTCATGCAAAAGTGATCTTTCCTCAGCAATCTTAAGCAATCTGAAGTATTCTGGTGATGCCTTGATCCAATCAGGCAAGTAAGCCCAGCTCACAAAAACTAAAGCGAACCTAAACACTGCATAAAAAACCTGCTGCTAACAAAAGTTGAGGGGAGAACTTAGAGCATGTGTCTACTTGGTATTCTGGAAATGACTATCAGTAAATCACACTTGGAGTTTGAACGGTGTGTGTACTCTACTAAGTAATTTTTCGTTGTATTTTTCAGAGCTCTGCTGGCTGGGGGAGGCTTCTCCACATGGACTTACCGACAAGGCTATGATGTCAGTATCCCAGTGTACAGTCCGTTGTCGGGGGAAGTGGATCTGCCAGAAAGAGGACCAGGGTAAAGCAATTTCCATGAATTGGACAAAGTTTATTCAATATCATGTTTAACATTCATGCTGATAAAATGCAAATACAGCTACTAACTGGGTGGTAGGCTCGGGCGGCTTTGAAAGGGTTGCTGTGCTAATACATGACTCTTACTATTTAACTACGTGGTGGTTCTGATGCTAATGACCTTGGCTCACCTACTGATGTGTGGTTTAGCTATGAATGGGGATATTTTTTGAGTGGCTATTTTTTTTCCCCATTCTAGAAGCTGGACTGTGAAATACGGCATTGTCTCTAGTGGAGTTAGGTTCCATCTTTCCAGTGAGCTTACAAGATACTTCAGATAAACACAAAAGTAGTTGCTAATATGTTTGGTTTCTTTAAGTAGAGCAGGGCAGTAATTCAAAGCAGTTTCGATTCCCAAAGAAATGATCAATTCAGATAATTTATTTTAGGGTATGTAAAATGAAGTGACCCCACTATTGCAATGATAAAAGAAATGTGCTGTACCTCCATTGTGGCTTTAGAGAGAAGGGATCACGGAGATCCATGGGAATGCCTCAGTATCAGCCAGTTTAAACTCTGAACTGATGCCTCGGAAAGCCGGAATCAAAGCTCAGTAGCCTTGGTGACTATGAAGCAGGTATCCTTTATTGCAGCGCTGGGCACACAGGGGATTGCTCCTCCAAATATGTGTGCCCATTAAAGCCAAATTTCTCATATTTATACAGATTAAATATACATATTCATTAGAATTTCTAAGAAAAGGCAGGGTTATGCAAATTATCTCCAGGAAGTAATTTACATTAATTCCTCCCAGATAGAGCATGCTCAGTGACACTTAGGGCTGCTCCAGGTTAGATACCACGGTCAGTTACAGGACAGACTTGTGCAGCAGTGATGTCCTCTGCTCACACCCTTTATGTTTCTGCTCATGATGCTCCTGGGTCAGGCCAGCGTAGGGGCATCTGAATGTATCTCAACTGATTCTTCATGGATCTCATTTATTACAGTCTGAAACAGTGGAAAGGTGCTTTGTACTTCTGCTTGGAAAGCAAGAATGCGATGACAGTCTTCAGCATGTATAGAACCCATTGTAAGGAGAGATACAGTCGTGCTGTGTCTGGTTTTAGGTCCAGTAAAGACAAACTGATGATGCAATGTATGAGTCTGGTGGATGTGGTGGACCTCCCAGAGTACCATTTAGTGGCCAGTTAGCAGTACTAATTGAATCACAAAATGCTTTAGGTGGGAAGGGACCTTTAAAGGTCATCTGGTCCAAGCCTCCCAGGGACACCTGTAACTAGATCAGATTGCTCAGAGCTTCATCAAGCCTGACCTTGAATGTCTCCAGGAAACACATTTGGTTTGATTGCTTTGTGCAGGAGGAGTGTGGCAAGGGAAGGATGGTCAGAACGAGTTGTTACATTTCAGTACACTAGTGTGCTGTCTCCTAGGAGCTGGTATGTACTTTTATAGCAAGAGTTGGTAGCTAGATTTTGAGTGTCATAGGATGATGACAGTTTAAAGGTAAAATTATATTCTAAACTTGCATACAAACAAACCATCATTTTAGCTCGTTATAGGTGTTTATTATCACTCATGTGCAGCAGTGTTGCCTTTTTTTAAGGCAAAACCTTTTTTATTCCTCTTACAGAGCTGAACTGTGGGGCTTTGATTTACTCTCCTTTTTAGTGGGATAGTTGAAAGTATTTTAAATGCACCTTTGCTAGAAGTACGTTTTCTGTAGAGCTGCTGGTAGCAGCTGGAGGCTTGGGAAAAATTACTTTAAAAATAATTCTACACAAGTATCATCTGTTATTTGGAGCACCTAAAGTGAACAGCATGAAGATGTGTAGAGGAGGTGAGAAGGGCAGCAGAAGAGGTCTGGCTTTTTAAAGTGTGTGTTTGTAGGTGTTTTCCCAGATGTAAATTAAAGGTAGCATCACATGGAGTATAACTGGAATCCTAAGTACAGGCCTTGTGTTTCCTGTGCTCTTTTGGCGGTGTGAGAGCAGGCAGTTGCTGTGTGTTCCTTTTGCTGGGGAGCAGTGGAGCGCTTTGACTTAGCTGACCTGCTTAAAAAGGAAAACAAAATATATGACAATGAGCATAACAATTATGACATGTAGTTTGCCAGCATTGACGTAACTTTTTAAAGCTGTGAGCACCTAACTTGAGACTGTACTTCTCTGTGTTTTACCTCCAGTGTTCATTAGTGTCTTGAAACACTTCAGAGTTTGTAGAATCATAGATTAGTTTAAGTTAGAAGGGACATTTAAAGGTCATCTAGTCCAATCCCTCTGCAACCAGCAGGGACATCTTCAACTGGACCAGGTTGCTCAGAGCCCCGTCCAACTTGAGTGTGAATGTTTCCAGGGATGGGGCATCTACCACCTCTCTGGGCAACCTGTGCCAGCGTTTCACTACCTTCATTGTAAGAAACTGCTTTATATTTAGACCGAGTATTAAGGCACATTTTAAGTATAATGGTTTTTTGGAACATGGCAGGAGTTGAGAGTAAATAGGATAATGAGCCTTCTGCTTTGTCCTGGAAATGTTCTTTTATGTTGCCTAAAAGGGACATTATGGAATCACAGCTGGTGGTATGAGCTTGTCCCGTTTTAGTGTCACTGTATCAAGACTAAATAAGCACAGGGCAGCTGTGTTGTCCATTCAGAATCTTTGTTTAATTAAAATTGATGAGTAGGTACATGGTAAGAGAAACTAGCAGCAGCATTCAGTCCCTATCTAATTTCTTATAGTACACAAGTACCAAATAAAAGAATAAACAGTCCTGACACCAGTAGCAAACTGTTTTAATAGGTATATAAATAATATTTATTTCTGTTTACAATAGAGGTTACGATGCAAGTGCCTATTCTAATGTAATAGGCCATCTTTCCAAGTACAGACTTATTTTAACTTGTAAATAATGCTGAGCCACTTACTATCCAAGATCTAATTACATTGCATCATTACCCTTTCCAGCCGTGTCTGAAAAGGTCTTGGCACGTGTCCACATTTAGTTAATCTTGCTCTGATTTTCCCAGCATGGATGAAAATGTGTTCTACAGCACCTTGTAAGTCAGCTCACAAGGCTGCCAGATAACCTGGCTGTGATTTTTTTTTTATTTCCAGTCCTCGCAGGTATTTCATTCTGTCATCTCAAATGGCTCTGCACCCGGAATACCGCTCTGAGCTGGAAGCTCTGCAGGCGGAGAACGGGGAGTCAGTGTTGATCCTGGACAAATGTACAAATCTGTCTGATGGGGCCCCTGCCGTTCGCAAACGCTGTCACAAGAATCAAGTCTTTGATTATCCTCAAGTGCTTCAGGTAAGGGAGCCTCTCCTGCAAACTTCTCTTCCCCTTGGTCACTGACACAGGAGCTGTTCTTGATTAACACTGGTAGGGTACTTCCTTGGTTTTAGTTAACTTGCTGGCTATGTTTTGTAAATGCAGAATTCATGATGGATATGATACCCTAACTTTCCTCTTATTTTTAAGAGGGCCAAGAACTATGTACTCAAACAGAGATGCAGACTTTGCTGCAATTTGGAAGCATGTCTTATGTATAACAGCTCAATGAAACTAGTCGTGACGGTCTTCTAGAAACAAATGACATCATGTGAATTTAAAAAATGATACTGCCAAATCCTGCAGCAACGAGAGGAGAAACTTTTGAAGGCCATACAAAATTGTGGAAGAACATTGGAATCTATACCCTCCAGAATAACTGGCAAAATGACCTGCAGCAGGCACGAATTTGGAATTGATTTATCTAGCAAGGCCTGGAGAGGAATCTTGGAGAAGAGGATGGCTTGTCAATTGGAGGGAAGGTCAAAGTGAACTTTAAAGAGCTTATGTGTGAATTTATTTTGGGGGCAAAGAAAAGAGCACTACATTGAAAGAGAGTTGGTCAGGTATTTTTTGTATGTAGCTTGGTTGTTAAACCCTACAAAATTCTCTGTATAGATATGACAGACTGAACTAGAAGACTTGTCAGCGTGCAGCTATGAAAACATGTAGGTGAAATGTGTTTCATGGCCGGGGCCAAACTTCCAGAGGCCTTTTAATGTATCTCTGAAGATAAAACTAGATAGTGTTCTCAGCCCCCTGTGCCTCATGGCAATTCACTAGCAGAAGGTGCTTTGGCATTTAATGTCATAAGGTGAGTTACACCATAGGCCACCATGCTTTGTCTGTGGCCACCAACACATAATTTGCCTTTGAACTTAAGCAAATAATGATAAAATAACAAACAAGCTGAGGAGAGGCAAAGTTTCTACTCCTTCTGTTAAGTTTAGTAGGAAATACGCTTAAAATTCCTTGGGGGGGGCGGAGGGGGAGGAAGGGGCACCCTGAGTCCTAAACTTTGAGCCAAAAGGAAAAAAAGATAATATTTGTTTTATTTCTTCAAATATAGACTAGATTGCTCAAGGATAGCAAGTTGGGAATCTATATCTCTATCTTACCATACATGATTTTATAACTCAGAGGGAAGCTGGCACATGCAGAGATTGTTAAAATACTTTCCTTTGCACAGCCCTGTGTCTCCCTTTGGAATGTCTGGCTGATAACAGTGGTGATGCGAGGAGATGTATTTATAGTAACCTTTGTCTAGACAGGAAAAATGGTTATCTGGGCAGATGAGCATGTGTGTACACATCTGGGCCTCATTTTTATTCCCCCACCCCCCACTCCAGTCCTTACTAGAGTCTCTTCCACCTGCTGCTTTGATCTAGTGAGTCAGTGGTTAAAACGTGTGTTCATTCTCTCCGCTCCTTCCATTCCCCGCGCCCTTCTTTTCCTTCTCTTCCTGTCTGAGAGTGGGGGGAAGAAGGGAGACTGATCGCAGCTCATCGTTTCCAGCGCTGCCTTTGCAGACTTCCTACTAGACAGGCTCTTGGGCTTCTGGGTTGCTAATGCTTCCTGTTTGCAGTCTTCTCCTGGATGAGATTTTCAAGGCTTTTAGTATTCTGGGTATCAGCACGATTCTTACAGTTGCGTTAGGAAACAGATGAAGAGCCAGGAAACCCCCTGGTATTTCCTAGTTCCATTTTAGTGTTTTGCTGCCCTGCTGAGCCTCCTGGCTCTTTTTCTGCAGGCCACAGAATGCAAGATGGAAAGAGGTCATCTTATCTGTGGAAGTCCCTGTGTCAACTTCATAATTTTTTAGACATAAGGATAATACTGACTTGGGCTTTTGTGTAGCTGAACTCTACAGGCATTTATTTTGCAATCTTGAATCTGTAGCAAGATCCCTCAGTGTCAGTGAGAGCTGAAGTCCCTCTTTACAGGGTGAGCGTAGCGTAGTCTAGAAGCCTTCTCTCCTGCAGTTTAAACTCATGGCTTTTTGTCTTGGGTGTTGTGGACATGACTGGATTATATTCTTCCTTTTGCTGCAACTTCTTTACGTCTTTGAAGCTCTCTTTAGCCATCTTCCTCCTGCCTTCACTCTTTCAGAGCAAGTAGTACTGATCTAGTCCATCTTCCCTTGTAGATTGTACTTTCAAGGTAAGTAATCATCCTTTTTTTTCTCTTTTAACCCTGGAAGTGCATTGCCCAATACTGTGCTGCACACTGATCTGTCTGAGGTCTTTTTTACTGAGAAGAATGAGTGATTCCTTCAGGTCTCTTAGATTGTACTACTTTTTGCATTCTAATAAAACTCATGGGTGGAGTGGTTTTTGGGGTTCTTTTTCAGTAGCATGGCATTGCTGAACATGTTAATACGCTTTCTTTTCCTGTCCTTTTGTAGGAAGTGTCCTTTTCTGTAAAGTGCAAAATATAGCCAGTTGCTTCATGCTTTGTATTTGTGCAGTTGGTTATTTTTATTGAAGTGTTGAACCCTGTGTGTATCAGTATTTTTTTTTTATTAGTCAATTTATCTAAATAATGTCAAACTCTAATCCCATTATCTGTTATGCTTGCTAATCTTACAGCATCATAGGTATTGTCAGATGTAGTAAGTGTAGTCTTAATTCTGCTACTTGTTTAACTAAGGGTCACATTGAATACTGTTTTACGTAGGAAAGGTTATCTGGTCCACCAGTGTCTTACCTGTGAGCCACTGCTAACTGCTTTATATTTAGAGGTGTGTACCTATACATAATGTAACTATAAAGCCTATGATGACTTTATCTAGCCCATGATTTCTTAATTTGCCTATCAAAGTGCTAGCAAAGGTGATGTCAGAAGCCTTTTGAAGTTGAGCTATGAAATCTGTTAATTCTGTGCTCACTGTAGAGTTTGATTAATGGAAGAAAATTAGATTGGCTTCATATCGTTTGTACTCAGTCATTTCTTGTTGATTGTTGCTCATTTTGTTAGGCCAAACTTTCAAAACATTTAACTTTTCCCCTTGAATTTTCTCAGAATTCTGAAGTTCAGCCATTAAAATAAAGCATAGCCTAGCTGTTTTCTTATCTCTTTGCTCATGGTATTTGTGACCGCCTGTGGGGATTAAGGTGTGTAATTATTTTGAATTAACTAATAATCTAGAATACATTGGTTACATGGAGCAGGTCTGTCTTCCTTTTGACTTGGTTTTTTGTTACAAAAGGGAGGGCAGGAAAGCATTATGCATACATATGTAAGCACATGTAATACCTATCTAATGTTTGGTTTTGGGTTTGTTTTTTTTTTTTTTCCTCATCTGTGTGTTTGATACCATATGTTGTCAGGAGTCTACATTCTGTGTCATTGTACGTGGAGCCCGCCTGGGACAGGCTGTGCTGAGCGATGTTCTTCAAGCTGGCTGTGTCCCAGTCATCATTGCTGACTCCTACATTTTACCCTTCTCTGAGGTTCTGGACTGGAAGAGGTTTGTACCCTCACTATTGTACATCGAACCACTGCATAAGAGACTGTTGCATGCAGTGATTTGAATAAAATCTGTGTGAGTTGAGTGAGCTGGTGGGTGCAGGGAATAGAATGCAGAGAAACATATGGACGGTCTGTGATCATCAGAAATAGGAAAGGAAAACAAAGGAGGCAGAGATGCCAGAGCATTTGTTTATCCTATAGTTGATGATGTATTTTCTAAAACAGGCTTCCTTTATTTTCTTGTGCTTGAATTCTGTGCGGACCTGTCTGCGTTCAGGCTCTTTTAAGATGTGTAAATGCTAAAAATTACATCACTGAAATGCTAAATTCCTGGTGTTGCATCTGTGATTCCATCTGAGACTGAAAGGTATAATTATTTTTGTAGCTGAGTACACTATGTTAAGGGCTTAGATTATTTTTCCATGCATGCACTATGCCCACTTACCTGATTTTAGGATAATACATACAAAAATTGCTAGTTTGTATACCAAGCACTGTATATGCTCTTTAATGTTTGGTCACTCCAAAAATCTCAGCTGACAGCGAGTTAGTGGCAAGGCAGAGGTGAGAATTCAGAATATCTGGGTGTCTCTTTCTTCTGTTTTCATTAGATTGTCTGTACAGATCAGTACACAGACTTCTATGGCATTATCTCTAAGCAGACTGGTGGGTGTTGTGAAGGAACTGCTATAGAATAATTAATTGGGCTAAGAGAAGACAGTTTCTTTCTGCCGATGTCCTTTTGAACCTGTCTTACTAGAATTGGACAAAAATCTGGTTTGGAAAAGCTGTTGACATTTTTTAATGTAGAACTTTTTTGTGTGTGTGTTTGTGTGTGTTATAGGGCCTCTGTTGTCATCCCTGAAGAAAAGATGCCTGAAATGTACAGTATTCTGCAAAGTGTCCCCCAGCGACAGATTGAAGAGATGCAAAGACAGGTAAAATAAAGTACTATAATGAAATTCTTTTCCTTTATTTGTGGTTGGAGAGTAGGCACGTTTACCTGCCTTACTGTGAAATCTGTTGGTGTGCAGAAGAATCCATGGTACTTTTATGTTAATGTTTTGATTATTCAGCCCTCTTCTGTATGCTGAACATACCCATTCATCATTGCTTTCCCTGGTGTCTTTACCCATTGCTGGTGCAGGTAAATGTGCTGAGCAGCAGCTATTGATCAGTGCTACATGGCCCATTGACCCAGGAAGTGTGAGCATTGCATGCCACTGCAATTGCAGAATGCTTCAGTAGACAGATTTCAGTTCTTGAGAGGGGATTTTCTCCAACCTACTTTGTTAATATACCTGCTGTTGTGAAATGTATTGCAGGATCTTTAACTCCCACGGTGATGAGAGCGTCCCCATCCTGGGTTGCAGCAGATCTCCTGCAATGTGAAATTGAGATTTTTTGACTTACCTGTTTGTTCTTGTAGAGATAATGTGTGGTGTTTGCCATGAGTGGAGATTGCCAGTTTCCACCAACGTAGTCAAACTACACCTGCATTAATTTCACTTTTCCTTGCGTTCCCTCTGCTTCCTTAATGCACCATGGGATGGAAGCTCTGCCTGATTGCAGGTGTTCTGCCTACTCTAATGTATTAACACATTTCTGATTAAATCACAGTGTATATTTATTTCTTAATGATATTTAAATTGTATTAAAGAAGTCTTTTATCTCATAAGAAGCTTTGGTTTGTAGATAAATTTTAAACACTGAATATGAGAGAAACATTAAGTGCAAAGTGTTTTAAAAAATTCAACCAAGTTGACGGTTCCTCTGAGAGGGAAATTTTATTTAGTTGGCGAATGGGAGAGCTGAGATTGGGAACTGTCCAAACTTGTGAATGAAATCTGTGTGGGCTGGATACGTAGTCAAAAGGAAATGTCTTCTTGCTCACTCCATTTGATGTTGATTCCTGTTTATTAGCTTTTCTGTTATGAACACTACCCTCATCAGTTGCTTTAATTCTAGAGCGCTCACATAAAGCGCAAGCTCAGCAGGTAAGAATTGTTAGCTGTGTGAGGGTTTTCACAAAGTTTGAAGAGTTTTGTTATAAAATTAGGGGTATGCTTCAACCACATTGTTCTTTTGGTAGCTGGAATACGTAGGTTACATTTTTGGATAGGCAAAGAAGAAAGATGTTAACGTACATTGTAAACTTGTGTCTAGGCCCTTTCATCCTTGTCACCTTATTGTACCTGAGTATGTATTGTTGTAAGGTGGGGAGATCCTATTGTCATTGCTTTTCCTGATGAGGAACTGAGGCATAAAGTAAGAGCTAGGTGTGTAGGGAAGAAGTAAACTTTCTGATCTTAGGTGGCTTTTAAAGATGCACGGGATTTCTGTAATTGAATTTCTGAAGAACTACGAAGACACAGTTTTGAAATTCCTTTACACAACCTTAGAGACAAAGTAATCTTTTGTGCAGTCCTTGTAAAATGTGGACCTAAAGCAAGGTTTTTCAGGGTGTAGCCAAACCCACTCTAGTTCTAGTGTGAAAATCTGCACAGTGTATGTTAATAAGTGTGTAGAAAACAGACTCTCAAATCCAGCAATAAATATTTCATGCCTGAATTCTGAGGCCAACTTCACTGCGTTTTCTGTACAGATAGTCTGCAGATATCACAGCGGCCATTGGGGTGTCATGGTTTAGCCCTTGCCAGCAGCTGAGTGCCATGTGGCCACTTACTCATAAAACTTCTGAGTTGGGATAAGGACAGTTTACTAGGAGAGCAAAGGAAGAGGAAAAAACCACCACCACTGCTATCAAAGTGGGTGGTACACAATGCAGTTTCCTTACTGCCTGGGACCTCATGGCCAGCAGATCTCCAAGCAGCAACTTGGCCAGCTCTGCCCTATATACTAGTTAACACCAAGGAGTTTTGCTTAATTTAAAAGCAGCATCAATAGTCTGTTACTGTGCATTGATTTTTCTTGTCTGTTTTACTAATATAAAATAGATAATTTCAGGATAGGGTTCTCCTGCAGAGAATGCACTTGACAAAAAAACCCTGACCAAAACCAAGTAACATCCCCAATAATGAAACAAACCAACAAAAATCCCCTTAACTCAGATGATGTATAAGTTACTGATATTATCTTTAACTCCATAAAAAAATAAGTTAAAGCAGAAGATGTTTTAATACCCAGAATGCAATTCTAGTTTGTGTCAGGAGTAATTATAGATGGCTTGCAGTAGTCATTGTTATTGGGTCCAAAGCATCACTGAAAACTCTGATTCTGTTGGCTGAAATTAGGTCTGTCTTTCTCTTGTCATTGTTAATTTACTTCTGTCTGCATAGTGAAGTTTCTTAAACATTTTATCTGTATTGTGTCCTGTCACCTTTCTTTACAAGGTAGAGCCTGAACATGAGCATCTGTGAATTTCCTTTTTTGAGACAGGGTTCTGTGTTCCAGCTATGTGATACAGTGAAAAAGTACTTAGTGACTGAGATTGCGTGGACTGCCAGTTACCTGATTGATTTTCATGGCTGATGAATATGCAGTAGTATTCTACCTGCCCTACAGAGTTTAGTTTCCTTCGTCCTCATCAGCACCACAGTAGGGAGCAGTTGCACGCTTTACTTACTGTCTTTTGATTTAAATGGTGAGAAAGTACTTAGGACTTTTTGACTAGCCAGACTGTCTTCTCTGGGTTTTTTTAGCATCTTCCCTTCAGCAATGATGTACAGGAATGTAACGAATAAAGATTCACAAAATGAAGTGGTGGTAGGAGAAGAGAGAATTTGAAGTTGGGGTGAACCTTTTGAGGAGGCCAGTGCTAAGGGTGGTTGAGAAGCAAGTGAATTTGTCCTAAGTGCTCTATTTTGTTTCTCAGGTGAGGAACTACTAACATGAAACTACTAATAACCACTTAGAGACTAAATTTGCAGATGAACTGGAGTGATATATACATGTTTTCTGATGTGATGTATAGCAGTTGTCTATTCTGCTTAGCTACATAAGGGCAATAAAAGCTTCAAAATACTTTTGTTTTCCAAGCTAACCCATGTTTCTCAATAATTAAACCACTTTGTTTTACTGCTTCAACTTCAAGGGCTAATAGCACTTGATTATATGATATTTTGATGCTTGTTTTTTGTCAAGTGGAAGAGGACTGACTGAAACTGTGGTATATTTGGTTTTTCCCAGTCCATTCTAGTTTTCACTGATCATTGCACTTGCCTAGATGGAAAAAAGGTAGATAACAACGATAATGTTCTTGTTTTCACATTGTGAAACACTTGGGAGTTTGATACAGCAGTTACAAAGAGATTGGTCCATATCTGATGTTAAAATGAGGAAAAAGTGATCTTTGCAAAGAGCTTTTATTGAAATTGGTATGAAAATTATTTCACAAAGTGTCACTGTTTCCTTTGCAATAAGGATGTGTTTGTTTAATTTCAAAAACTGGTTTGGTGGCACACAAAATTCAACTAGATAATGTTTTGATAAAGATTTGTGAAACATGCTTTGCCAGTACCTGCCAACTAATGTTCTTTTTCAGTAAGTTAAGAAACCGGTTGGCATATTCTGACCTGAGTATGGTTGAAATCATTCTCTTTTTCCAACAGAACAAATCCTTGCTCTAAATTTCTCCCAATTTTTAGTAGGATGAAGCATGCATTCATCATATCTATCAGATTTTCTAGGTCTGATAACCTTTGTGGGACTGAAGTCCTGCTGTCTGGCCACTTGGTTTCAGTGGTTGTCTAGGTTATGGTATTTTTATCCTTAGCTAGAAAACCTTGTAATTAAATTATATTGTAAATGTTAGTTTACAAGTTCTCTTTGTTGATTCGGTACTCTTTGCAGTATTTTATTGGCATTGATTCTCTGGAGATGATGTATCAAGGTTAATATATCTGCACACAGGTATATATAACTTTTTTCAAGTTGGAATAGTTTGTGCTTAGTGAGTAAACTTTTCTCTGTGGTTTGAGAAACAAAGCGAAAATTACTTCTAGGCATACATTTGATGGCAGAGAGGTGAAGGCTCTTAAAGGCAAGTCATCACATTTAAAATATGTAACAACCTATATTTGAAAATATTTCCTTACAGTTTCTACACTGATTGTGAGCATCATAGGGTACTGTCAGGAAGAGGATAAAATACAGGTGCTTTAGCCTTCGGAGTCATCTGCTAGGATCTGTGGCTGGTATGACCTTTGCTGTGACTTCCTGTAGTACAGCTTTGTTTTGCTCAATTGTTCTTTCAGTTCATGGTATAAACCAGGAAGGAGGTTTTGTTAGTTTGAACAGAGCTGGAGTGTGGGAAATCCGAATGAATTCTGTCCTTCATTACACCTGGTTGTGCTGAGAGCTCTGGAGACAAGCTGCATTAACCTATGCTTTTATTGTTCAGACTTGCAGATCATTTTGCCCTCAGTAATTCCTGGTTTCGTTTCCTGTTGTTCCTCACATAATGGAGCAGTTTCAGTGCTCGTAGGCTGGTCTACGCTGTGGTGAAAAATAGTTACCTATTTTCAATACTGCATGTATAGCCTGTGTCTGTAAGAACTGGAGACTAGCATATGATAGCTCCAGCATGTTGACCATCAAAAAGAGCCTCTGCTAGTTGAGCTGCTAAAATTAATAGCAGTCTGGATGAAACTTACACAACTCTGACATTGCTGTCTTGTCTGTTTTCTACAGTAATGTTGTCATTCTCATTTTCTTTGAAGCTTCCTTGAACCATCCCCCTCTCACAAATAGTTCCATATGGAGCCTGAAACGCTGGCAGAAATACCCAGAGGCAAGATGATAAGCAGCTCAGCTGCAGAGTTACTAATCCAGCAGACTTGATGCTGCATCCTTAGCTTTCATTTTCTCTGCCCCACAAACCAGCACACAAGTAATACCAAAGTTGTAGAAGCAGAAGGGCAAAAAATATAAGTAAACATAATAAATGTGTATGATAGTGAAATATGAAGAGTAAAATATGTAAGAAAACCCCAAAACAACCCAAAACTTTGCTGGTATTTGCTGATCACGTGCCTTGTGGGGTTTCCCTCCCAATAGAGGTTTTTAGGGTTGCCTTTGAAAACCTAGAAACGCGTAGTCCTTAGTTGATACAAAAATGTCTTAACTTGTGTGAAAGGTTTTCACAACTTACATGTGAGCCTCTGTGCCTTTTTTCCTGTCTTTTTGAGAGATGAGTCTGTCTATCTGAATATACAGATGTTTTGTAAATGTTTTCTTCAGTAAATATCAACAACTTGGAAGGCTTTTAACACAGGTATACTCGTTAAACAGGATCAGAGTCCGAAAGTACTCTGCGATGGAAATATGAGTTATTCCTCTATTTAGGCATTCTTTCTGGTGAGCCTCTCTTAGTAAGGAGTTTCTTTTTGAAAGAAGGCTTTGTGTTCCTGTTCCTTTTTGATTTTATAACACTCCCCACCTCCCAAAAATAAAATTTTTAAATTAAAATCTTGTCTGGAAGATGGGGTGACTTTGTGAGCTCTAATGGAATGAGAATGAAAAGCTAGTATTCTTGAGTGGAGGAATTCTTTTCATCCTGGTTTCCTAGGGAAACAAGGGTATGATCATATACAGTGTGCATGCTGATTTCTCATTGGATTTCTGTAACGCTCTAGTTTCAACCAGACTTAGGTGGAGATCGTGGAGATGTAGGTTCTGTAATGTTAGGTAGCTCTGTAGAAGATGAGCACCCTAAAATCCTTGCAGTTACTCCTTATGAATTCTGCTTTGGGGAACGTTTTGTTTAGAACTGGCATTATCTTAGGCCAAAGAAATTCAGGTATAACTAGATCACATGATAAAGTCACAAACAAAATTCACTATAGACTGAAGAGAGGTGTATGTGAAAGGAAAAACAGCCCCCTCGTGGGTAGTGATGGCCTGTTAGCTAGCTGCAGTTACTTGGAAAAGAGTTCTTAGAGCTGTAATAGTTCTGTGAAGATAGAAGCTTCATGGTCAGTCATGGTCAAAAAAGCAATGTAAAGAATTTTTAGAAAAGAGAGAACAAAATGGAAAATAATATGCTGCTGCATAAATCCATTGTATGTCTGCGCCCTGAAGACAGTCCATAGTTTTGTTTCTCCCATCTTAAAAAGGTTTCAATTAAGGTTCTGCCATCTTTACAAGGCTACAAGAAAAGCGTGGTTCAGCATGAATGCTCTATCTTGAATGAAGATGAGTGATTGGAGGTAAGATGAAGAGCAAGAATGTAATGCAGAACTATAAAATAGGAGGTCACGGAGAAAGTGAATGGATGCGAATGTACATTATTTGATACAGTTATGTTCCCCAGGACTGGTGTTTATTTAGAATCTGGTCTAAAAAAATAGATGATCTTTTCCCTGAAATAGTCATTAGTTCATGACTTGCTGCTTCAGCATTTTGTGTGGGTGAAGGGTTTTTCTTGGCGTGAAGGGTGAATGAAGCAATCCAGAGAAGCAAAATCTGTCTGAGATAAATGCAAAGGTACACCCTAAGGCTTAGGAAGTTCCTGAGCTACAGACTTCAGGAGGCTGGAGAATACTTTGAAGAAGTGGTGCCTTATGCTTGCTGTGCCCCTGTGGGAGGGTTCTTAAGGTACCTACTGCTGATGGCTGTCGGAGAGAGAACAGAGGAGCAGAAAGCCATTCAATCAGGCCTGGTGCAGTCACAGTGATGCAGCGTCAGGACTCAGGTTTGCAGGAGACCTAGGTATTATGATACCTTGTGGAATATTCTTGTCAGATCATCAGTGTTTTTTATAATGCATCTTAATGTCACTGGCCACCAAACACTTCAGTGAGACAATACTGAGTGCAATGTATGGATAATTAACTTTCCTGAAGCCCCACAAGATACCGTCTCAAATAGTGGCCACCAGCATTGTTCATTTTTATGAATTAAAGTTTTAGATGATCACAACCTCTAATCTTTTCAGCCTGTGTAGACAAAATCTAAAAAGGGATGTGAATTCAGTTTTAAAAATGTGGTTAGAAAACATGTAGTTTGCAATGTTTGTTCCCACAGTCAGAATACCTGAACAAGCTTTTGTGGTTTTTCTAGTGCACGTCCCATGTGCCTCAGCCCTGACCTGAAGAAAAGTTCAGACTCTGGGTCAAACAGAGCTGAAGACACATGCATAAATCAATGACTTGTTTTAGTGCCATGTTAAAACAACATGAGTGGCTGGCTTTTCTGACCCCTCCTCCCTTTCTTTTAATGTGCTGCTTTGGCTCTTCTTTAAAGATGGCTCTGTAGAGTAATTTCAGCTCTTATCAGCTTGCTGACAGCTATATGAGCCTTTCTGCTGGCTCCAGGTGATCCCTGCTGGTGTGTGAAACATCCCATTCTTGCAGCAAAAGGGTCCTGGACAGTTAAAGCAAATGGGTGGTGGTTTCTTGTGGGTGGTGCAGCTCACATAAGAGATGGGATTTAATTCCTGTTGGCCAGTTAAACAGAACTTAATTTCAATACCTGGACACTGGAAGCTCTTTGAGCATGGTTAGATTTTTACAAGTTCTTTTAATGAGAAGATTTAACTTCCAGATGCAGTTTTTTCCCTGACAGGGGACAGCTTCTGTCTCGGGGTTCTTTAGACTCATCATTATCAAATTTAAATGAACTTTCATCTGTCAGCCATTTGTAGCATTTTAAGGAGTGCAACTGGAGAGGCTAACCCTGCTTTAATCCTCCCAGAGTGCTTCAGTGGAGCTCTGGGTCCCCCATAAATGTCAGGCTTGGACAATTTGCCATCTTATCAGATGCAGTGAAGTTAGTTCCAGCCCTCTCACTGATCCCCCAGAGGGAAGATTTGTTGCTACAAACAGCTAAGGGAAGAGAAAACTTTTTCCTGGCTTATTGCCAGGATCACCAGGGGAGTTGTAGAATCCTTGGCATTTATATATGAGACTTTCATAGCTCCCCCCTTCCCTCTTCATTTGTTGTGGATAGTATCCTTATCCTAGATTTTTTTCCCCCCTCTGTCCGTCCTGCCCTGTTTTACAGAATGAAGAAGCGTGTTTTCCTGCTGTTTGTATTACAGAGTGGTCTTCATGGCATCTCTGAGAAAGCTCAGAATTTTGAGAGCAATCAGCACCTCAATTTTTTTAGAATGCAATTGTTGGGAAAATATGCTATTTGAAGACAATTCTGTTTTGGTTTTGATTAGATTTTAAGAGCCTGTATGTTGTTGCAAAGTAGACTTTTGGTACTTATCCTTTGCAGATTGCTATACACAGCTTGGATAGACTACAGATAAACCCAGCTGACACAGAAATTGGAAAGGCATGTATTTCTTTCAGACAGAATATTCGAAAATATGTTGTCATGCATGTGAAGCAGGTGCAGATAGATGGGTGATTAAGCATCTCTACTGGTGTTCCACCCATTCTTTGTTACTCTGTGCTCTCCCCGTGTTGCTACTTAGTCTGTACCACATGGCAGTTTATCAAATTCGCTTTCTCCACTTACAGTTTCATTATTGAAAGTGTTAGAGCTTTAGCAGTTACCTATGCAGCATAAACACACTGCCTTGCTGTAGTAATTTGCATGTGAGCATATTAAATAGTACTAGTAAATACACCTTGATCTTGTATCATTTTACTGATGGTGGAGGCATAAATAACTTAAGGTCAAACCATAATACTACTAATGGAATTTATAAGCTGCAGAGCCTGTTTTAATGGCTGAATCAGATGTATCTGACAATGCAGTAGGAGTGTTTGGCTTTTAAGTTAACAGAGGGGTTTTTTACATGCCCTGTAGAAACAGTCTGCTGCCAGATAATCTTTAGATGGCTTTTTCTTTAACATGTGTCTGTAAATTGTGCGGTTATATCTATCAGTTTCTTAAATGCTTATATATAGGAAAATTATGTATCTTTTTACAACTTAGTGAGCTGTGCTAGGAATATATTGTAATGCCCTTTGGCTTGCCAGTAGTGTAACTTGTATCTGGGGGTTGGTGCCTTCCTTTCTCCTCTGCTCCTGTTATTTTCTTTTTTTCTTCTTCATTAGCTAACAGTTTTGAATGCTCTTTAGAAATGAAAATTGAATTAGTTGTCTGTGAATTCATGTTCTGTCCTGGTGGTTTAAATCTGTACAGATGCTCTGGAGAGGAGGATTATAGAGGGTATCTATATTCCAGGAAACCATTGTCTACCACAAAATGCTTCCTGGCACTTCAGCAAACAAACCCAAAAAATTTCAATGGTGCCTGTTGAGGAAGTGGGGAAGAACTTCCCTGATCCTGAGTCTGGTGATTAGGTGAAGCCTGAGTGTGAGTGCAACACCCCTAAGCCAACCATCTGAAATGTTTCAGTAAGCTAGCAGCATCAAGCCCAGGCTCCACACTCTTCTGCTTGCCACCTACTTTGTTTCTGATCTGTTGTTACTTGTATTTAGTAGCCAGTGCTTCAGGGAATCTCCCCAGATGTGTGTTCTGTCTGTTGCAGAGGCCACGTTATGTATTGACAGGGGAGAGAAAAAAACCTCCTTCAAGTTCTATTATTGTTCAGGTGCAGAATAAGTTTAATAAAGAATAACTGCAAACACTAGTTGGTGTACTTTCCATCTTTTTTAGGATAGCAAAGACTTCTGTAATAAGCTTTCACATTTATCTTTGAGATTACTTCTCTTTTTTACAAAATTTGGCTTCATGCAGCAAAGAATATTCCTCTTTAGTTTGCTATTACAGATGTTTGCCAAGAAGAAATAAATAACTCTTGTTGATGTCTCTTGTCCATGTAAAACTATTTTCAATGCTGTTCCTTTACACTGTGGCCATCACACAGTATTGTCACAACTAGCAACTATTAATCAACTTACCTATTTCATCAGATGTCCCTATTGCCATGTGCAGTTTGAATTATGAAGAATGAAGTATTTTTATATAGCTTGAGCTAACTTCAGTTATTTTTAAGGTGCAGAGAAAAAAGAAGCACCCCGTAGATGTGGGGAAAAAAACCCTGTGTCTGCCAGTCCTTCAGCTTGTATCCTTATAGAAGTCAGTAAGATGTATATCTATTCAAGCAATGCTGTCAGTAATGTCTGTGGTTGAAGTTGTCCAAGGTTGAGAACTGTATATATGGGAATATGCATATGTTTATGCTTACATAAAATAGAACTATATAGCTTACAGGAAATTGAGCAAAACAGATCTTCATCAAAAGGGCAAGTTCGTCCCGGTACAGAGCTTAAGCTCTGAAATTGAGGTATGTGCTGATTTTTGATGCTGTAATATGTTGGTAACTCTACCTAGGTTTTTTTTTTTTCTTGCTTGAAAAAGCTGTCCTTTCATGTGTGTGATTGGCACTAGGCTTGCTTTGTGTTTAACTTCTCTAATCAAGGGAATTTAAGCTTCTATTCTCCCAGCATTAGTACAGCAGTCATGGGAAATCTCAAACAAGACAGATCTTGTTGCAGCAGTTGACACAAATAAAAGCAGTTGTGCCTTTATTTATTTATTTTTGAAGCTGGATGCTGATTAAAAGTTTCCAAGCAACCTTTAGCTGTGTTACAAAGCCAACCAGCAGAGAGCAGGGCAGCTGCTGAGGAAGGGAGATGCTGGTGGACATAGGACAAGATCTCAGTGGGAAGCATCAGTATGTGTAACTCAGAAAGCTGGGAAAGGTGTAAACAGATCCCCAATTTATCTGTAGAGTGGGCTCTCCAAACACTGTTTTATTGGCCAGTGGCTCCTGCTTTACTAACCTCTAACCTCTGCAATACTCAGAGGTGCTGCCCACCAGCCAGCCTTGTCTTTGAACCTCCCTTGGCTCCTGCCACCTCAAAGGCCTGCAGTCAGATTCCTGTGTTTTGCTTGGGACCTCACCTCTCGGCAGGATGCCTGCAGCAGGGAAAATCGATCTACCCTGAGAACATAGACATATTTGAAGGCAGTACCCCTGGGACTAGAAACCTATTGCTTTCAGTTTCAAGAGCTGTCCATCATTTGTCAAGAAATGTGGTTAAAACATCCCCCTGCCCCCCAACTTGTGGTCATACAGTAGTTGAATGTTCCCTGCAATTACATACATGTATTTGTGTTCTGTTATTTTCTAGACTGCTCTTGAATCAATGATAGCATAAGTCTAGCTTTCAGTATGCCTGGTTTCATGTTGTTAACAGGGGGCATGTGAAGGATAAATATCACAAAAAGGACGATAGGGATCCAGGTAATTTTGACTGCTCCTCAGGTTAGGTGTGCCTGCCCCTTTACAGTAATACCCTGGTGAACTTGGGGTAATTAAGGAGCCCTGTAAACTCCTGAAACTGGAGGCAGGAATGTGGGCTATTCTTTGTCTTTAGATCATTATTGATGATGACTATGTAGATACGACTATCTGGAAGCCATGGTAGGATCTGTGTTACTGTCAGACAGCAGTGTTATTTCTGTGGTGTCAAGACATGTCCTTTGCCTGTAAATAGGAAGACAGAACTGAAAGCCCTTTGGGAGCAAAGGGGATTCAGTAAGTGGTACCCGAGTGGTATCAATTTTTACATTGCATGCATTTATAGCTCCAAGTGTTTAATGAAACTTTGCTGCTTTCTTTTTTTTTTTTTTAACCTGCTTTCTTTGCTATCTCTGTGCTTTGTGACAATATTCCCAGCCACAACTGAGAACAGTGTGAGTGGTTCCTTCCTGCTCGTAGTACTGATAGCCGTTTGTTGGCTCCAGAACTGAAACGTGGTTTGACAGAGGATTTGTAGGGTGCCAGGGCAGTAAGTCAGGTTTCCTGGCTGATACAGTGTTGCCTTCTGCAATAGAGTTGTGAATTTTACATACTCATTAATCAAAGAAGCAATTTTGAGGTGCAGAAATGCATGGAGGGAGAGGAGAATGCCCGCGCCAAGTGGTATTCTTAGCTATTCAAGTCTTGAGTTCTTGCTATTTTTAAAACTGAGTTACTATCACTAGGATGAGAAATAGCAGAAATCTATGCTTAAGGGTCAAGATCTAATACAGGATTTCAAAGCCATATAAAATGCTACCATATCATGAGAGAATGAGAGCTATTCTGTTAAAAGTAGCTGATTTTGTCATGTATTTAAGACAGATTTTAGAGAACAATGTTCTTGTTCATATTACGAGATGAAAACCTGTAAAAAACCCCAAAAAATCCCCCAAACACGAAACCATAAAGGTATCCTAAACCAAACAAAACCCAAAGCTTTCCACAAATTACCTGACAATATGGAAGCAGGACTTAAAATGTTAACTTTAACAGGTATGTGGTAAAGAACCATTCTCATATGTGTGGTATATGTTTGTTTTACATATGGGTGGTTATAATTGATATAAATGATTCTTTTCAAAACGCTGAAGAGGAGAATCTGAGGAAGCCTGCAGTGCAAGAAGTATAAGATTAGTATCTGAGCTTGCACTAACATTTTCCTTCACCCTTCGCTCTTAGGAGTCAGCATTTGTGAAGTAGCTCACAGCAATAAAACTGAGAGCCAGTAGAAGCGAGTCACTCCCAAGTGGCTGGTATCTGAAGGCTAGCATTTTGAACTCTGACCTCTGTCCCCTTATGAATCAGCAGCTTCAAAAAACAAAAAAAGGGCAAAAAAAGGAATTGGACAGTGGAAAGATTTTGTTTTCACTCTCCATTGTATCTGAAGTACATTTCATGGCTGAAATTGCTACAGTGGAGACTATTGAGCTGGGTGATTAAATCCACCTACTGTTTTCCTTTTGAGGAGATACTTTTTGAGACTGATACACAATAAAAACCAGCACCATAGAGAATCTGTCTAGAATCTCTTTCTTAAAATGTAGGGCTGTAACAATACAAATTATAGTTTTGTTTGCTCATCCTGCAGAAGTGTCATATAATTAAGGAATTCCTCTATAGGCCGCTTGTATGCATTAAATAGATTAAAATTTTCAGGCCTTTACTTGGGAATCACACATAGCTCGAAAGCAAGAGTTGAAAGGTAGGTTAAAAATTCAGAAACAGTGTTAAAAGGAAGTTGTCCTGTGCCATTAGGAGCAAACCATAGCTCAACTAGAAAAAAGTTGTTATGTGTTCTGTATTGTGTTTAAAAAAAGGGTAGATGAGGTACTTAGATGGTTTAGCATAGGACAGGAATGGTTGTACTCGATCTTAAAGGCCTTTTCCAACCTAGTGGTTCTGTGATAGTTCTACTGCTCATCCCACCCCCCTCCTTTTTGGAGAAACTTTTGTTTAAGCTTTGGGAAAACCCAACATTGAGTTATGGGATTAGTCTTTATCTGAAGTGATCAGATACCTCCAAAAGAAATGTGCTATCCACATTCTTCAGCCTTTCAAGTGGCACACTGATGTCATGGGCAGTCTTTATACAGTGCTTATACTGCTGCTTTTCTTGGGTGGGTTCTTGTTGACAAATAGGCACAACACAACCAGCTTCAATCAAATTTGAAAGATTCTTTTAATCTGATCTTGTAGAAAACTAAAATTTTGAAAGATTGTCAGCTTTAGGCAAGTTAGCATGTTTTTACTGTTATTTCATTGATTTAATGGATTATTTTTTAAAATTCCTACTTAGTTTGTGCACAGGGCCAACAATCTTATTTTTGCTTTCAAGTTGCAGTTTCTAAAGAGGCTATCTCCTGTTTTGGGTAATTGTACTGACACCCCAGAAGTAAGCCAACTTTTAAGACCATGGCTCTTACGTGTTTCCATAGTCTGTAACATACGAATTATTTTTTTTAAATGGACCCTACATTCTTTTTTCTCATTTCAAAGCTTTGTGCCTCTCTTGGAAAATGAGAGGGCCCTCGGATAATTTTTGAAGATGAGGCTTTGAGGTGAAGAAGGATCGTGACCCACAGCTGCTCTCTTATTCTGTCCTCTCATGTTCCCTTATTAAGAAGAGAATGGATTGTTCAGGAGATATTTTGAAGTACCAGAGCTCTAAATTTCTCTCTGAATTACCCTATTTTAGAAAATTGAGCCAGCCAGCTTTAGGTGTTAACTTGATTGTGTGATACTGCTAAACCAAATAAACAGTTTTTTAAACCCAAATTCTTACCACTTTCTGGAAACAAAATATTCTTATCTAACTCTTCATAGTATAAAGTCTTCTGAGAATTTCTTGTAAGCCTGTAAAGAAACAAAGGTGATGCTGGTTTTTGCAGACCAAGCTGGTACCATCTTTGCTGAAGAACTGCATACTAAAACTGGTGTGAGTGATCAGCAGGGAAGTTGCTGAAACAGGGAACCAGCTGTAGATGTCGTAAGGTGGTGCAGAAGGAGTGGGAAGATTATGGTTCATAGGCAGAAAAATGAATTTGGGGTTATAGGGTCCTTGGTCTGAACCCAAAACTTGTCTTGGGAAAACCTCTTCTAAAATTATTGTCTCTTCAGTCCTATTTTATCTTGGGGGATGAAGATATCATCAGCTATCCTCATATACATATTTAGTATGGAGCACATATATAATCAGTTTACTTTGAACCTCGGTAGCCTATCTAATCCTGCTGTGACCAATTACAGTAGCTTGCTTGGAGAGCAATAACTTCTTAGGTGTAACATTTGATTATATTACAGTATCACTGTAACTTAAGAGCCTGAAGGCCTTAGTGGATGAATTAAATGCTGAGAGCTGTAGATAGACAGTGGAGCTGTAGGTTATTTCATGTAGTATCTTTTCTATTTCTACTGAAGATACATTTTAGCAAAGGGTTGCTGCAGTTGGTAGGATTGGTTAACCTTTTATTAGTTTAAGGTTTCTTATTAAAAATAAGGCGAGCGTAACTAATTTTTGTCTGTTCTTCTGTCCACCCCAGAATTAGAAAGGTGTCTAGAATGGTTAAGTATCACAACATCTCTGTGAGGTGAATATTACACATACTGCCAAGAGGCTGAAGTAGAAGCAAGAACTCAAAGGTCAAGCATTTGTCTGTAAATAAGTAACAGCACCAGGATTACAAGTAAGATAACCAAACCTCACCTAACCCCGCTGGTCAAGGAGTCAAAACCAGGAACACTGAGTGCTGTTGGGAAGGGAAACTGTTTGAGTCACCTCGGCCAGTGTGAAAATAGTTATATTGCAAAGCCTCGTAAACCTTTTCAAGGCATTTTGGAAACACTGAACTCCTGCAGTGGGGCAAAATCTTACAGCATCATGGCGCCTGACCTAAAAGCTGAGAGAAGTGATGGTTTATGGGCAGTTAACTTTTACTGCTCTTTTGAGAATCTTGTTTTTTCCTCTCTTGCTAACTTTACGGACTCCAACCAAATCGTGGGCTGTGAAAAGACAGGCTACAATGTTCCTCTCATGGACTGTTTTTCCCCCTTGTTCTAAACGTTACAGGAGTATTCCTTTCCTTGCCTCATGCTCGGTGTTTTTCTTTTCACAAACTAATCAAAAGATTTACATTGATCTGTCTTGTACTCTACACCGGAGCACCATTAGTGGCATTAACACTAGAATGTATAAACACTATATGAATGGACTTTGTAACCTGATGCTATACTGGCTTGTAAAGAGCTTATAAAGAGATGCTAGGCCCCCAAGTGTGTTTATTTCTAAGGAAAATAACACCTAAATTAATGTTACTTTCTGCAAGTAGGCTACCCTATTGCTGTGGGTTGCTGTCTGTTGTCTCCTGTGAAAATAATGGCAAATCCTTCCATCCCAAGTTCTTCCCTCTACAAGTATTTTGGGTTGGGTGCTTGCTTACTTGGTTGAAGGAACACAAAACTTTCCATACCATCTGCCATTTCAAAGAAGAAAAATAAAGTTTCTAACCTTCTTT
>VZTU01032994.1:0-20645 GCA_013400835.1 Zapornia atra | reverse complement strand
TGTTCTGGAATTAAGTTTGTTAACATTATAAATTGTCTCATTTGACCAGAGGTTTAAACACCTAGAAGCTTTTATGCATGCAATTTCTTAAAGTATTTCATTTCCATTAGGCAGCTGCTACTTTACAGTATTCCACAAATGAAATTGTTTCATCACATCAATAGCGGCACAAAACAACTGTGACAACAAGAAGACTGTTTTTGCCCCCGTCTTGCAAACAAGTATCATNCTGTTTTTGCCCCCGTCTTGCAAACAAGTATCATTCAAATCAATAAACTCTGGCAACTGGATAACACCAAGAAAAGATATTATTTAAACTCCATTTTTAAGTGCATCTCCAAGTGCTTATGCTGATGCAAAATTCTGATACAAGGAAGGGATTTTCATACTCTCCTGTTCAGTTTCTGTAGAAATAACTCACCAAGATAAAAACGTCTTAAGTAGAAAACCAATAAATATTTTAATTTTTCTTTTCAAAGCCAGTATTTAGGTTTTTTCTGTATGTGATGCAAAGTTGTTTTCATAATAAAGATTTTTTTTTCATCTGATGGCAAGTGGTATGATTGAATTGCTATATTTTACCCACGGGGAGAAAAAGAAAGACTAATACTTTTCTGTTCATATATTGTCAGTATTACCATGTAACAGAATGTGATATGACAAAAACCTCCAAAGTCAGCACACCTACTGCAACTTTTGTTATATGCCGTAAACCCTTTGGGTATTTGGCTAGTTACTTCATACTTGTGATCACAGTTCACTAGGGTAATTCTGTACAACAAATATGTCTCAGTTAATTTTCAGTTAAAATTAATACATAGTGTCACTGAAGTTTAAAAATATATTTTATAGTTAATTTAACAAAACCATCAGAACAACTGTTTGGTGTGTTTGGTGCACCTGATTTTTTCTTTTTTTTTTTTTGGTCATAAACCTCTTTCATGTTCATAAGTCAGGGAAGTTTCTGCAAAGTTGTTTTGTTTGCTGTTTGGCAGAATGAGGTTGGCAGTTAGATGTATATTTTTCCTTAGATGCCTGTGAGGGCATGAGTGCACGTATATACATACTCATATGTGCTATCCTCTTTTTTTCCTATGCACACAGAGTCCAGATGTCCTCCAGAAAAGCCTGATCAGTTCTGACATGGCCATTTACGTCTACATGTACACCTTAGGCTGGAGAAAGTATTTGGAGAGTAGCCCATCATAGAAATAAGCAGAAGTCCTGAAGCAGTATTTTAGCGTGAAATACTCACACCTTGGAGATTGCTTCCATCATCAGCTTCCTAAATAACTAAGGCAGACCATCTTTTTTCTATGAAAATGCTTATGAAAAATCATGTACCAGTCCCAGAGGGTGCTGGAATATGATATTTTGTTGTTTGGTTGGTTGCCTGGGTCATGCATAAACTGTAAAACTAGGAGTCATTGTGTTCAGGCTCTGAAGTTAAGTACTAAAAATATGGTGACCCAGTAGCAATCACTATTTGTCCGGTCCATTGTCTTCAACTGAGATCAGTAAGAGCTGCAGAACTGTCCATGCTGTTGTGGTTGAAATGATCAGAAGGTAGTTCTATCATTAAGCCACCCACAAGGAACGTGTTTCATCATCTTGGTCACAGTGTTAAACATCGGTTTCTTCTTTCATACAAGTACTCTGTTTTAGGCTATACATATCATAGAATATACTGAGTTGGAATATATGTGTGTGTGTGTATACATGCATGTGTGTATATATATATATATACATATATACATATATATATATATATACATTGTTGACTGTTTACTTTTAAACTTTCCCCAGGAAAATATTTCTAACTGATGAACAAGAGCCATCCCCTACCATGCACTGCTGCCTGATTTTTTTCCTTGCTTTTCATTTGTCTGAGGTGGGTTGCTCATTATTATTATTATTGACTTTCAGATGTTGAGGATCTCTTTATTTCTATCTTTATATAATATTTTCCTGCCATAAAAAATTCATATTTGCTTTTGGGAGGCTAGGCTTTTGGATGTACAAAGCACTGTATAATCCTTCATTCTTCACTGAATTTATGTGCAAATAAGATTCCTATTAACTTTGGTGGGATTTTTGCCTGATTAAAGACTAAGGATTTCTGGATTCTATCCCCCCCAGCCTCAGAAAACATCAAGTAAAATGTTTATTGCAATTATGCTAGAAATAAAGCCTGCAGGTAATAAACTATCAGAAGCACTGATGAATCACAGAACCAGAGTAAAGCATTTGAATAGACCAGGAGACACTTAAATAAGAATTAGATGTTGTTCATATGAGTCCTGGAGTCACAAGCAGTATTTTCCTTTCGTCAGATAATGCTACAATTGATTGTTTTGAAGGTCTCCCAGCTTTATGGTACAAATGAAAAATATTATGCAAACAGTTTTTGTTGACTGAGTTTAAGAGAGATGGGGTATGAAAATCTGACACTAAAGAATGATAAGATTTTTGTTGCTTATGAAGTATCTTACTTGCATAATCATTGGCATGCCATGAAATAGATAATAAAGACATTTCCAAGCTAAGTTATACCCCGTTAAAGCATAAACCCCAAGTTTTGTTAATTATTCCAGAATTCTATTTCAGAACACAGTTCCAAGTACTAGATGTTAAATCCCAAAAGAGATTCAAAAAAGAGATTTTCTTCTATTGCAGAACACAGTTAGTTACAAGTACTAGATCTTAAATCTCAGAGGAGATTTTAAAAAAATATTTGCCATTTTCTTTTTATTTTGTGATGGGTAAATTTTCAAAACACTGACACAAAATCAAGGAAATGATGAAATTTTGCTTTGTGCTTTAAACCTCTGCTGAAGGGGAAATAAGTATCAATAAATTTTTTGGCTAACTGTTCCAGTATGTACATACTCCAGATCCAAGCCCTTTGTTCTGAAGTCTTGTGCCCCTCTTATAGTCCTGAGTAGAAACCTGTTACCTAAATGATGGACCTACTCAGGTCACAGAGTGATTTTATGGGTCAAAGTCCAAATACAACTCAATCTGGCCACCGCTGTAAAAGATAACAAGAAAAAGTTCTATAAATACATTAATAACAAAAGGAGGGCCGGGAAGAATCTCCCACCTTTACTGGATGTGGGCGGAACCATTGTGATGGGGGATGAGGAAAAGGCTGAGGTACTTAATGCCTTTTTTTCCTCAGTCTTTAGTAATAAGACCAGTTGGTCTCCTGATACCCAGACCCCTGAGTGGAAAGATGGGGATGGGAAGTGGACTGAAGCCCCGATAATCCTAGGGAAATTGGTTAGTGACCTGTTCAGCCACTTAGATGCACACAAGTCGATGGGTCCAGATGGGGTACACCTGAGGGTACTGAGGGAGCTGGTGGAAGTGCTCACCAAGCCACTTCCCCTTATTTACCAGCAGTCCTGGCTAACCAGGTTGGTTCCGCTTGACTGGAAGTTGGCACATGCGACGTCCATCTATAAGAAGGGCTGGAAGGAGGACCTGGGAACTACAGGCCTGTCAGCCTGATCTCAATGCTAGGGTAGGTGATGGAACAAATCATCTTGAGTACCATCATGCAACATATAGAGGAAACTCAGGCAATCAGGCTCAGTCAGCATAGGTTTATGAAAGGCAGACCATATTTGACCAACCTGATCTCCTTCTGTGACAAAGTAACCTGCTTAGTGAAAGAGGGTAAGGGTGTGGATGCTGTCTGTCTGGACTTCACTAAAGCTCTCAACACTGTTTCCCACAGCATCCTCCTGGAGAAACTAGCTGCTCAGGGATTAGATGGGTATACTCTTCACTGAGTTAAAAACTGGCTGGACAGCCAGGCCCAAAAGGGTTGCAGTGAACAGTGTTAAATCCAGCAGGTGGCAGGGTTCAGTGCTGGGGCCAGTCCACTTTAACATCTTTAACATCTAGACATGGTCTAGGAATGGACTAGGCAGAATCACCTAAGTGATTCTGTGATTCTATGTAATATGTATGACTTTGATCTATCATCAGATACCTTAAATCATCATGTAATTAATGCAATAAAGTACCTCAGGCAAAGATTAAGCCTTCACAATGCTTTAAGCTTAAGAATTGTCCCTTTGGCGTGTACTGCACGCCAGTTGATACTTTAGTTCATATATAAGGCAATGATTGACCACAGCTTGAAGCAGCGCTCAGCTCCAGTGACGGCTGCAGGATCAGGTCCTCTGTTATTGGCAACAAAAACCGGAGAAAGAGGAGTGGGTTTTGGTTTCACTAATGTGCATAGAAATCTCAGTAATTCTGTTT
This sequence comes from Zapornia atra, assembly GCA_013400835.1. Lineage (NCBI taxonomy): Eukaryota > Metazoa > Chordata > Aves > Gruiformes > Rallidae > Zapornia > Zapornia atra. The sequence goes on along the minus strand of VZTU01032994.1, from coordinate 16,370 downwards.
TAGAGAAGTCACTCCAGATTTACACCAGTGCAACTGAAAATCAAAATCTGGCCCATTGTCTTAGCAAAATACAGCAAGTCAATATCAGTTCATTACAGAGAGGGAGAGAGAAAGGGAATGAGAGAGAAAACAAGGATTTCGTTAGCAATGCATTCTGTAGTATAAAAGATAAAAAGGAATATCCAATTAACACACCACTATAATTGCTTGCAGACATTCTTTTTTATTTAAAGATGAAATAGCTAAGAGTTCTCATCAAAACTAGGGTCACAGCCTACATATTAAATGAAAGAAATTGATTGGGCTTTATTACACCCTGACTACTGCAAATGTGCCTCAATCACTGATTGCTATAAATTTATTCTTATAAACTACTAATTGCCCAAGTCATAATGGTAACAATGGTATAATGAAATTATCTTGATCAAGCTGATGCACAAATTTTGCTTGACAACATGAGCAGTGTGAGAAAAAAGGAAAGAAGACATGCATACAAATACATAATGTTTCATTAAAATTAAAACCAATGTTAAAACAACTGTTCTCTGAAGTATACAAAGTTCTGTATTAGAAGGGCTTCCTTTAGAAAAATCATTTAAGAAGACAGGCATTTACATTTATAATAAAATGATCTTGCATTTTTTATTTGTCTTGAAAATTAATGACTTACTTAATCACATTTGATCAAAGGAGATAAGTTGATGTAGTCATGTGTTTCTGATTGCATTAAGCCTGATCCAGAGTGGCATGATGGATATTTAATAGTCTTGCTGTCCTTCTATATCTTGTCACCATTTCTTGATATGCATGGATACTGTAGAGTACACCACAGCACAAAATTGTACTTTTAATAGAACAAACTTTAGAAAAAAGGAAATTCTGTTGGAGCTTACATCATGGAGCTTTTAAAAGTAGGTTATCCACCATCAAAATATTTTTCTTTAAAAGATGAAAACCTCAGTTAACTCTCCACATTTTTTCCTTTTAAAAACACATTTTGCTTCTATGCTCCTTATATGAAAAGATACTGCTATAATACATTTCAAGGAGGAGGCAGAGAGAAAGTATGTAGAAACAAAGATAGACATCCAGAAAATGTAGAAAATTTCTAGAAGCTGGAATGCAGAGCATTGCGTAAAATACAAAAATTGGTGCTATTTATATTGAGCTAATAGCTGTTTCTACAAGTGTCAGCTGAGCCATTCAGAGGGAATGTTGGTATGTATGAGAAATTATTTCTGAGCAGTTCAAATGTAGTCCCAACTGCTTCAGAATTAATCTCACAAAAAAAAATTATTCAGACTTATGCCTAATTCTTTCTCACTAGTGTTTCGTCAGTATGAAAATTGTCTCTTTTTTTGGTGAGCATGTCTTGCTTTATTCTCCCGAAACATAGGTGTAAACTTTTATACAAGGGTACCGGTTTCATTCTTGAAAAAAAACAGCTCCTAAAATTGGTACAGTTGATACAATCCTGGAAGGGTTTCAGGAGGCCCTTTCGCTTAGCCTGCTATCCCCACCCGAGCTGGGCAGCATGTTTCATAGCCTGCCCCATATTTTAAGTTTGTAACTGCTCCAGTCTGTGTCCTATTGCCAGAAGGTTGGGGTTTGGGTTTTTTTGTTTGCTAACAGCTAACCTAAATCCCTTCTGCTGCAAATTATACTTGGTGATGCTTGTTCTATGTATAAGGACCATGGAAAATGGTTTATTCCTTTGGTCTTTGCAACATGTTTTTACATGTGGGAAGTGCGTGGCTCTGCCTCTCCCCTCTTCGCAAATCCCGCTCTCTCATAGCTTCATTCATATTGGGGTTTGTTTGGTTGGTTTTTTAAGCCCTCATACCATAACAGTTGTTTAAAAAATATGCATACAAAGGGCAAGGTGCAGGAGTTAAGATGTAAAAATCAAACCCATCAGCCTCGTAGGAATAAGCTACCTCGAGGGGAGGACACCTACAGCACCTGGCACGGCAGGGGCTGGGGCAATACCCCAAGACAGCCGGGGGAGCAGGCGAGCTGCTGCCCCGGGCTAGTCCCGCGGGAGGCGCACTGAAAGAGCGGCGTCACCTGTGCGGCCGGGCAGCCGCTCCGCTCTGCCGACCTGCTCCTCCGGGCAGCTGCGAGCTGCAGCCACCTGCCGCGTCCCTGTCTGGAAGCTTCGCGAATCCTCGCGGCGCTTCAGAGCGGCGCTGCTGGAGGAGGCAGGTCGCGAGCCCAGAGCCTAGCGGTCGGCTCCTCCCCCCACCAACGGTCAGTGAGCAGGTGAGCGGTGACGTCTCCTAACGCTGCTTCGGCTGCTAGCTAGCCTCGGCAGATCGCGGACAGGTGAAAGATAAGATATGAAACAAATTCATGTTTGGGAATGAGGGAAAAGGTACTCCGCTTTTATTTTGTCTTTTTGTGCCCGCTTTTCCTCCACATCCCAGTTCAGGAGTCCTCTGCCTTTCAGTAAGGGTTTTCTACCCTTTTTACTTGCTTCAGCTGATTTCTAACGCGTGTTGGTGCTGGCTCTGTGGGGAAACCATAACTCAGTTCTTCAGTGTATCCATATAAAATGGCTTTTGCATGTGAACATCCAGCCACTGGGAGTTTCTTGAACAGAAGTACCGACTTTTTTGAACTGTTTGTCTATCTCCATCCACCTTGTATTAACTGAGTTTTCCCCAAAGCCTTCACCAGCTGCTTTTACCTTTCTTGTAAGATAGATCCATTAACTTGGTGCCCTGAAGGGCTTGGTTGGACACAGTTTTTTAGGATTGTCTGGATTTTTCTTTCTTGCAAATTGATTTTATGTATTTTGGGGTGGTTTTTTTCTTCATGCCTAATTACGATGTAATGATTCTGGGAAAAAACATTCATTGATGTAATAAACATATTGTTAATTCTGTAGTACTAGTTCTGTTCTCACTAAGTGTGTGGTAGTAGCCAGTAACATCTCACTGAATCATATTTGTGTGTTTAGTGAAGTACTGGGATTCTGCAGTGATGTTAATGCAGTTGGGGATAGGGATTGTTTGTTTGAAGAAAAACAAACCCTTGGCTTTCGTATACAAACTCTTGGATTGCTCTTCTTTCCTGCTCAGTAGAGAGATCAAGGATTATAGAACAGGGAAACTTAAAATTAATTTATGTCACTAAGTAAAGTTTCCTATATATATTTATTTGTATCAGTGAGAGAGCCTCTAGGTAACTGCCTCTAGGTTACATATTCTATGTGTATATGCAATGGTAACGTGTATTTTAATGTTCAAATTAGAGCAGAATTTGTGTTTTTCATCACAAGCATTTTGCAATTAGATGAACAGTGGATGCTAAGTAAGTACTGTGAATAGACAGTTGCTATGTGCTATTTGCTTTTTCCCTTATTATAATTTTGCTTTAGGTTGCTTTATTATTATTATTTAGTTGGAGTAGATGAACACTGTTAGTTGGAACTTCCTGAAAATACATGTTTTTCATACCTGGAAGCCAATTTATTTCTTTACCTTTACACTCCATTGGCTTTTTTCTTATCACTGTGTTGCTGATTATAGCTGCTTGTTTTGGGTTGACTTGTCATATAACAAGCTGCCATTTTGAAAGGTATATGTATCTACAAGTGGGCATGATCGTGGATTCAGACTGTATATGAGAAAGAAGCTGGCCTGGACAAGACACTGCTGGCCTAAAAATGACAAATCTCAGGACAAATGTTGGAGAACAAGAAAAAATGTAACAATACTTATAAGAGAACGATGGGGGTGATTTTAATTGTTATCTACGTAGATGGGTGAGAAAGTTACTTAATGTTATTAATGTAGTTAGTGAATAATATCTGGACTGCTATGCTGTGCAGTATTACTGTTATTTCTGGAATGTGTAGAACGAGTGCAAAAGTTGGGTTTTCAAAATGGCCTGCTCATATAATGCTGTAACACTTGTTCTCTGTCTTGTTCATTTCTTTATCTATCTATCTCTGTATCTATCATGAAATGACAATCCTAACTCACTTTAAACTCTCCAAAGGTATATTCTTAAATTTTAATGTTGGAAAAGCTTCATGATGACTAGTACTTTGGCTTAATGTGGTATAGCTTCTGACAGCTGCTGCTGTAAGAAAAGCAAAGGATGACTGCATTACTGTCAGTTTCTGTCAAATTCTGGTTGCCAAACTCTTGCAGGGATGATGACAGTGAACCAAACAAGAGTGACAAAAGGAGTCAAAGCTGTGATTTTGAGTAAGGAAGAGTGGACACTTGAATTGCATTTTGTTTGTGGTGTTCATTCTGTTCTATGTGTGGCTGCATATCGTGTTTGCTCCTATTTCATAAATTCTTTGCTCTTTAGGACTTGTACCTGCTCTTGGCACTCTCAAAAATAACAAAAATAACTATTGACAGGCACAGAGCAGGGCAGAGTGTGAGCAGAAGAATAACTGTAATTGTAGAATTTATTTGAAGGAGAAGGAAATCTCAGAGGTGTGACCCCCAAGTACACTGGAACCTGTAGGGAGAGCAGCTTGCAGCTGTAGGTACAATGAAAGTCTGACCATCTTTTCAAGCCAAATAAAAGTGTGGGGCACATATTAAGTTAATAAACAGTCTCCTCATTAAACACCACTTCTTTTCCAAAATAATTTCTGTATTTTCGTTTATCAAAAGATTGTTTCCTGCATGAGTTTCTGAATAAAAGAACTGGTATACTTCTGTTTGTTAGAACAATAGCTGCAAGTGCTATTTAAACACAGGACCATTTATCTATCTTGTTTTGTTTCCAAGCTTTCCTGCTCTAGATGATAAAGTAGCAAAGAAAGAAAACCAAACAAACTTGGTTTTACACATTGTTACTTTCTATTGTAGTAAAGTATGATAACATGAGACTGACTCAGTTTAAAACTAACTGCAAATTTGTCTAAGTGGCAGTGATTGCCAAGATGAAGGGTGAAGCTGAGACTGTTGCTTGGATGCTGGTAACAGAGAATGCAGTGAGTGTTTCTTGCATGATTGTATTTCTCTGCTTTCCCTAGTGTCCTCTACTCCCTATCTTTTCCATCTGTTCTTGACCCTACAGCTGTGATGAATGGGCTGACTAGGGGATAATGACATATAATGTTGTTAACTTGGGACCTAAACCAGCTTCTGTTGTGCTTACTTGCTATGTGAGGTTTTCTGGAATTGACAGAAATACAGTTAAGCTACAAAAAAAGCTCTATGCCTAGTGTTAACGATTTTATGAACAGATAAACAAGGAGAGAGTAAGTGGGAATGAAAATAAATCAATGGGCAAGTACTGTGACATGTAATAGGGAACATACACTCTTTTGATAGTTATTTTCCATATTACCTATGCTAAGATAACACTATTAGTTCAGTACTCCATCATATGCTATTGACAGTTGGTACCTATGGCTTATTTTCTAAATTTGTATGAGAACATTGCTAGAATAAAACCACTGTATGATTTGTTTTATGCCTCATTAGTTCTTCAAAGATGAGATTCACTATTTCCTACGTGTTCTCTGGTATTGTCAGCTGAAATGTGCTGTAACAGTCACAGGAGAGAATTCTGTGACAGGCTGCAAAAGAGTGTTGTTTATGTTTAAAGTTCCATTAGGAATGATCTGTTTTAAAAATTGTATCAACTGTGGTATTTCAAATTCTGGGAAATGTTCTTGAGTGGGCCTTGTACTGGGAGATAATAAAAGATTTGTTTAGTTTGCTTAGTAAGTTTGCTTAATTTTGAACTAGGAAAAATTTTGTAACACTGACAGCGGAGCCTAGGTGAACCACAAGTCCGATCCAGCTTGATGATGTCTGTGTTCCTAGTTCTAGAGCAGGATTCAAATATCTTTAGAAACAGGATTTTACTGAGAATATTGCTTGTTATTTATTCTGGGGAAAACAAGACTATTGTGTGTTTTTGTGGTTTTTGGTTGATTTTTTTTCTTCTCAGTATGTACTTTTTTTGAGCACTGCAGTTTCAGAGTGTTGCCTTGTATTCCTTGGAAGGATATGTGTAGTGTTGGCTAGTTCCATGGAAAATTTGCCTGTGCAGGACTTTTTTTTTCCCTCCTCCCTTCCCTCTCTCTTTAGGACCAGCTTTGGTCTATCAGGGATCAGAATTTGCAATCAAAGCCTGACTGCATATAGGTCTTCCTAGTCTTCCCTAATCATTACTTATTCTTAGGCTTCTATGTAGTAACAAAAGCCAATGTGTGATAAGTGGTTGGTATGGTTTATTTTACTCCCTTGAATTATTGTAATCTCAGCTGATCAGAAGAGCTGTACTTTAATCTTGGTGTTTTATTTAAATGAGTTATGCACTTGTATATTGGAGTTATGATGAAACTTTGTGATACGACTGTTAAAATCAGATCAGTACACGTAGGGTACTATATAAGTAAAAAGCATGGTATCATTATTATTTCAAAGATATGTCATCTCAATGTTAAACTTTCTTCAAGCTTAAAATATTTGCTTCTAGTCCTAAAACAAGACCGTGATCGAAGGTCACATAGTAATTAACTCTTGGACACAATTCGTTGGCAGTAGAAGGGTATTCTTCAGTTGTTTTGTGATGCAGAACAAATGCTTCATTAATCAGAAACATATCAACCTGATCGAAAACTAACAAAATCAAGTGCTATGACAGGACATTGCTGGGGACACCTCTTAATACACATGCTTCTTTATGCAATTTTCATCATTGTTTTCTTGAACATGAGGATTTTAGACAACTTTTTTAATAATCCAAGATTTGTGAGAAGATAAAGAGAAAAGCTACCTTCAACCACAGAAAAAGAATGGATGAGGTCTTTTCTATGGAACATCTAGACTTTTGATCACACAAATTGTGGCTCTTACATGTGTCTCCATTTTTGTCCCCACAGTATTGAAGAGAATATAAAAGTCCATGGTGATCTACATTAACGCTGGTTACATGTTTTTACTTAAGTAAAAAATCTCTATGTATACCGTGTTCTGAATAGTTTGTTACATTTCATCTTGAATAATGAAACATTGACACCAAGACATACCTCACTTAGTGAGCTAGAATTTGAGTATCATCACTTGAGGAAGTCAGCTCCTTGGTTACCTTGCTATTAGCCCTGGGCTCTGAACAGACAGGGTTTAGAGTGTGATGAATCTGAGGGGTTTTTGGTGGTGTTTTTTTTTTTATCCTTATTTTGATGCCTGATACTTTTCTGAGGCAGGTAATTTCATTTATTATATTTTGTGACTTCACTGTCTTTTTAAAATTTTGGCATGCATCACAGTTTTTAGGAAGAAAAAGAAGAGTGTAGCTAGCAAGGGGAAGTGCTCACATACTCTTAACACTACTTATTTTTTCTGTCTGTTTCAAACATGTTAACATATCTGGACCTGAAGTACTATTGAAGTGCTTCTTTGGTGGTTTTATTTCTGTAGGGTTTTTTTGAAGATATTACTGATAACTAAGCTACTTTAGGATTAGAATTTTCTCAGCTACAGCACTAGTTTTGGGAGAAAAAAACCTGCCACAGATTGTTCAATCTAAGACTAGCTACCATAAATGGGTGTTGGCCTAGAGTACTACAAAATCACATGTTTTTTGTTTTGGTGGTTGCCACTTTGTCATTTTGATGCCTGTCCTTTGAATACAGTCTCATTCGGATATATCACCACAGCACACATTATCATTTATGAACACCCTTGATGTTACCATTGATTAATTTCTGTGTTCCTTTTAACGTACTGTGTATACTTTCAAAGAGCAGCTTGTTATTGCTATCAGTGCCCATTTTTTCTTGGCTATAAAGGGATTAAGTATAATGTTTTGTAAGTGGATGCACAGTTAAGATATCTTATAAATATTTATGCTTTTTGTCTGTTTAAACAATCTGAATGTTTCTTTAGATACCTGACTTAAAATATTTAAAACTCAAAAATACTGTCAAAAGCTTCTAGTGGTTTCTAAAATTTACTTGTTAAAAATGTATTGGACCTGAGAGGAAAAATTTTGCAAAAACAGCAATACAATTACTTTTCAAACTTCCTTTATAAGGTATAGGCCAACTCTTAAAAAATAATACATGGTTGAAAGGAGAGCCAAACCAAACTACAAGTGTTTGTTTTTTGAAATGTGTAATTCTAAACTTTAAAAAGAAGTTCTGAAATTGTATGACTAATTAACTTTTGTTATAAAAAAAAAAAAAAGAAAGAGCTTCTACTCTTTTGTGAAGAATTTTAATGTAATAGGTTGGCTCTGCCGGAGGTTAGGTGTTCACCAAAGCTGGTCTATTGCTCTCCCTCCTCAAGTTGATGGGGGAGAGAAAATATTATGAAGGGCTTGTGAGTTGAGATAAGGACAGGGAGACATCATTCAGAAATTACCATCACAGACAAAACAGACTCATCTTGTAATAAATTAGATGAATATATTAATTTTTTTCTCAAACAAAAGAGCAATGAGAAATAAGCACTAAAACACCTTCTCCCCATCTCTCCTCCCGCCTCTCCTTCACAGGCTTAAATTTACTTCTTCACAGGCTTAACTTTACTCCCCATTTCTCTACCTACTCTCCCCAGCAGTTCAGTAGGATGGAGCATGGACGTTTGGGTTATTTCATCACATGTATTCTCTGCTCTTCCTTTTTACTCAGGGGAGGACTCCTCATACTCTTACCCTGCTCCAGGGTGAGGTCTGTCTCATTGGGGACATGGGTTCCCCATGGGGTCACAAGTCCTCTCAGCAAACCTGCTTCAGCATGAGTTCCTCTCTCCATGGGGCCACAGGTCCTTCCAGGAGCCTTCTCCAGTGTGGCGTTCACACTGGGTCACAGCTTCCTTTGGGTTGCTCCACTCCACCTGCTCCAGCGTTGGATCCTCCACAGACTGCTGGGGAATCTTTGCTCTGGTGCCTTTTTTTTTTTTTCTTCTTAAATGTGTTATCACAGAGGCATTACCGCTATTACTTGGCTTTGGCCAGCAGTTGGTTTGTATTGGAGCTGGCTAACATTTGCTGTGTCTGACCTAGGGGAAGCTTCTAGCAGCTTCTCACAGAAGCCACCACTGTAGCTCTTGCCACACAAAGTCAAAACTACATTAAAGCGGTTATTTGGACTTCATACATAGGTTGTCTGAAAATTTTCTTATGTAATAGATGGAACGGATAACTTTCAGGTGATATTTCAGGCTTTAGAGATGACTCTGATAGGCTGCTGTAAAAGCAAATATAAAGGGTCTTGTAGGTACTGCTTATAGAACCCCACTTCAAGGAAGTTCCAAAAATAGTGAAGCAAAAAGTCCATACAAAAGGTGGTTTGTTTTTTTTTCTTTGTACCATATAGTGAGAAGACAAATTTTTGAAATATGGGAGGAAGAAAAAATACATAGAGAGAACCAGTTTTCTGTGACTAAATGAAATGTAAAGGGACAGAGGCTCCTTAAAACATAAGAGCCAAAGGGCAAGATGTGTTAAATTTTGTTGGTGTATGCTGAAAATTGTGACACAGCATAGATGTCATGATTACTCGTGATGATGGGGTTTTTTCGCTGTCATAGTGTCCTGTCTAGCAGCCTCAGTACTAAGACCATCTCTGATTCTGTAATGACAAATTCAATTAATCAGCACAAAGTTCTAGGTTGAAACTGGACTCATTTAACTCAATCCTCATTGGACTCAGGATTCAAGTCCAGCACTTAGAAGAAGTCTGAGCTCTCATCTGCTTCCATCATCTTTGTAAAGACTATTACCAGCTCAGCTGTCCGGAGGGGATATCTGTTACATCCTTTGTCTTACATAGTCACTCCTTTGTACAGAGAACTTCATAAACAAGCACTTTTGTTCTTTATACTGTGATCTATCCCTCCATCCCCTAATCTCTCTCCCAGTGCTGAACCTAGTCATCATGTGCTTCAGTAGTTTTAATAGTCCATAAATTATAGACAATAAAATGCCTTTCGTTTTCCCACCCACCCATTTTCCCCCTTTGTGTCCTTCATTGCCTTCATGTTCTGTTCTTTGCTTCCTTCTGCACAGATGACTGTCTCAGTGGGTTTTATTTCTGTTTTTCAGGCTTTGACTCTTCAGTGTGCAAATTTCACTCAGCTAAACCTCAGTAGGGCTGACTTAGCATTCAGTGTCATTTGTCAGTTTCATTGATCACTCTCTCACCAGCAGTGTGAAGGGAGACCTGCAGAGTCAGCAGCTAGCAACTGGCCTTTCCTAGGATTATGCTGTAAGAACTTCCAAATTAAAAATAAAGAGCTTTTTGATTTTTCTGCAGAGGGACTTTCAAAATGAATTTAAAAAAGTCTCTTAACCCTCTTGCTTCATTCAACTGTAATTTTTCTTATTAATTCCTTCTCATTTAAAAAAAAAATTCTCCTGTGGAAAAGGAAATTGTGCTTTACATATTTAAATAATTTTACATTTTATTCTATTTCTTGCTGTAACTCTACTTCCATATGAGCCAAACAAGAAAGTACTTCACATACTAGAGTATGTCCCTGATCCAATTTTCAGAGGGGTGTGATCTAAGTTTAAAGATGTATTTTCACTACTGTCTCCCCCCCAGCCCCTGCTTTTACTTGTATGGGTTATTCCCTGATCCATCTAGAATGCATGTTTGAGAGAGAGAACAAGTGGTTGAGTTGGGGATAAATATGGTACCTTCTCAACTCTCTAACAAAGAAACTCTTTTATTTCAACTGAAGGAAAACTTTATAGAATTTTGATAGCTACAGATTCTCCCTAGACTGAATTAATTTTCCTAGAGGATCTAAATTTTGTGAAACTTAATAACTTTCCTAAATAGTACTTCACTGAGTATTTCCATGGCATCTGGACTTAAAGGTTCCTTTTCCAACCTCTCTGTCGCTTCGTTCTCTTCCCATATATATGCTCTAGACTCTCCTGTCTTTGTTAGGAAGCAGATCTACAGATTTTCCATGAAAATTTTATCATTTTTTCACAGATAGAGAAGCTAAAGATATCCACAGTGCACAGTCGTCCCACTGTATCTTGTATTTTCACTTCCTGAATACTACTGCACCAGCAATTCCATGTGAAGTAAATGTAATGCTTCTAGGCAGGACATAGGCCCTGTGCATTCGTTTCTCCCCATTGTTATCTTCTCTCCTTTGCTATTTAATAGGACTTATACATGAAAAGTGATGGAGTTAAGATCTGTGATTGTGTGAGCATCCTATGCCTAATTTTGTACAATGCAATGAAAAAAAAAAGTATCCCATTTTCATGCTTTGCAATAATTTAAATAATCTAAATTATTACCCAATCAAAGCGGAGTAGGATAATGGGAAATAAACCCAAATCTTAACACACTTCCCCGTACCCCTTCCTTCTTCCCAGGCTCAACTTTATTCCCAGGTTCTCTACCTACTCCCTAGCTCCCACCCCCAAGCAGCACAGGAAGATGGGGAAATGAGGATTGCAGTCAGTTCATTGTTGATTGTCTCAGCGATTCTTTCCTCCTCAGGGGTAGACTCTTCACACTCTTACCCTGCTCCAATGTGGGGTCTCTCTCATGGGGGACAGTTAGTTCTCCATGTACCTCCCCAGTATGAGTCCTTTTCACAGGGCTACAGCCTTCATGAACTGCCCCAGTGTGGCTTCTACAGGAAGAAGACTTTCAGGAACAGACTGCGCCCGCGCAGTCCCTATGTGGTCACAAGTCCCGACAGCAAACCTGCTCCAGTGTGGGCTCTTGGGTCCATCTTGGAGCTGTGTATTACTGGCTATTTCAGACCGAGAGAAAGCTTTGAGCAGCTTCTCCCAAAAGCCACCCCTGCAGCCCACCCCCATTCACCACCCCCCCACCTCACAACCTTGCTACACAAACCCAAAACCAGACACTAAGCTTCAAGCCTCCAACCCTTTGTTCAGGAACTTGATTATAAACACAGTTGTTTTCATTACTGAATTCAAGAGTCATGAAGACTCTGTGGGTCATGGATGATCAGTATACCTTACTGGTCTCTTTCCTTTTCTTTGTATAATACAGAAGTCTAGTACGATCATCCTGGCAAAGCGTAATTTATTGCTGCTCACTTACCAGGCTTATGATTAATAAAAGTGTTGATGGTGTTGCTGTTTTGGGAAATGACTTTGGAAAATTACTGTTTTCAAAATGTTTGTTTTAGTAACAAATGAATAAAGGAGTTTTATATGGTGTAGCATCTCACTGAATTTGCTAACTGAAATCTAAAATCCTTTCCTTTCAAATTGAATTGTAGCTTGCAATATAAAAGTGAAAAATAATTCAGGTTTATAGACAAGAAAAACTGCCTTTCATTCTGTAATGCTGATCCATCAACATTATCCAAGAAAAGGAACATAAGCACAGGGAAAGGTTACTTTGTCATTTAGTTTTGTACAAAACTTTAGCTCCTGGCTTTTTTTAATATGGGTTTTGGAAAGACATCTCTCTCTTTCTTTTCTTTCTTTTTTTTTTTTTTTTTTTTTTTTTAATATATATATTGTCTGCTATCCTGCTCAGCTCTTTACCCGAGCAATATGTGAGCATCTTCCAAGGTACCTAAACTTCTACAAGATTTAAATATTAATTGTATAATTTCACACTTCCAATTGGCCTGGAAAACTAGTTATTAAAAGTTTATACAAAATCTTACAAAATTTTAATTACATAATTTATCTCTGTGTTGTGTTTCAGCACACTTTGGATGGAAAGATAAAGAAAAAGCAAAACTCTGTGTTGATTGTAATGAGGATAGCTAGCAGAATCCAGAATTCCAAGTCTGAAGTTCATACACTAGATCTAGCATCTACAGAGCACTTTGTTTTCTACTGCTTAGTACTTGTTAGAGTGAAACCTAGTGCCTTTGGGACACTGAGGTCACAGAGGAAATTTGAAGGCAATTATGGTACTCAGCTGTTAAGAAAATGATGCCATATACTACTCCAAGTTAAACATGAGACCACTTTGTCCCAAAGTAGGGTGGTTATAAGTAATAGGTGCTTGCTAATGTTCCAAATTGAGGCACACGTTCTCTTTTTAATGCTGAAAATAGTCCTCTTGAATCCACAGAAAAACAAAACAAGTATTTGAAACATGAATCTTTGAGTCCCAGAATGTATTTTTCCCAAACTTTGCCTGTTTGTGTGAGAGATTTACAGGTAGTTGTTTCCCAGGTGTACTCCGCAGTATTTTATTCAGGTTTTTGAAAGTTTTCACGTATTTAGCTTGTTGCTTGCTGTATATTCGTGTGACAGTGTTCTACCATTAAATGAATGCCCTAATCACAAAAAAATATTTGAGATAAAGTCCAAATTTTTCATAATGTTTGTTTATTCACCAGTGTCTAAACCAGAATGTCTGCTTGACCATACATCTAATTTTGTTACTTTGCTAAACCTCATCTCTATACATTTCCTGAATGATAAATAGACATCTCTGAAGTGTGATTATGACTTTAAGTTGTAGGGAGTTGATTTGCTGAGTTAGGGTGTAGGTGAGGAACGTTTGGATTTTCTACTGCTGTTAATTAAAATACAAAATTATGTGTTCCAAATGTTCTTTTTGAAGAGTGACTTTCTGCTAAGGAAACAGAAATCTTATCTTTAGTCTAACAAGGAGATTCGATCTCTCTTTCACAGAGATCTGGATTGTGTGCTCTGAATATTACACACCCATGCCTTGTGCTTTTAGGTATTCAATATTGTCTGAGTCAGATTAGAATCTGATTTAGCAAAGTCACAGAAACAAAAAATAATCTGCTATTACAATAATGTACTAAATGTGATTTCTATTATTGTAAAGGGGCAGATTATGGCTAGGTCTTTGATGAATACCAAACAGCAGTAGAATTGAAGTTCTACAAGGAAAAAGCCATAGGAAAAAAGACATCTCTGGCAGAGCCAATGTAGGAAAAAAAAGCGCCCCTTACGACAAAACAAAAAAACATTAACTCCAAATACCTCACGGTTTTTAGCTTCCTTCTTTCTTGAGCCGCCTTGCAAAAACAAGTTTAAAATGTGGTTAAAATCATGCTAATGTAATTTGGCAAGGGGCAGTTGGAAGATAAGAATAAGAATTGCAACCAAATTTGTATGCTTCGTGAATCCAGGCTTGGCTGATGAAACTAAAGAACCTGTGATACCCATGAGATTAGTTGTCATTAGAAGTTGTGGCCTTTAGCTTTTTCTTTAGTTGTTTCTCTACAATTCTGATGCATTCTGGACTGAGATTAGTTTCTTTGCCATATTAGGTATTCATTGCAACTGGGTGGAAGGAAGTATTGCTGAGCTGTAGAAACTGGATGTGGCATGTGTCTTTTCTTGGTCCCTTGTCTATGCTGTCTTTGCAGTTTTATTCTCCCTGCCCTTAGGAAATATGCCTACCATTATCTTTAATATTTTTTCCACTTCTAGCAGTAGATTGCTGGTTGCCTTTCTTGTTTTATGAATCTAATGTTCCTACATAGTAACATCTCAGGGAAATGACAGATAATCTCTCAACCATGAAGAGATTCCTTCCATCTGTGCACTATGAGCTCAAAAGCAGCTACTTCCTCACAAAAACCTTCCGAGAACAACTGTGATACAGTTACTCCAAGAACACAAAAATTACATAATACAGATGTTTTATTCCATAAATGTTTGCAATAAGGTAGAATGTTTAATAAACTGTTCCTAGTTGCTTTTGTTTACAGTAAGGAATTTCCTGCTGTGCTTTTTTTTTTCTCCCTGCATAATTTAATTTGCTAACTGAAAGCATAAAATGTGTGAGTTTCAGTTGCTTCGCAAGTGATCAGACTGGATCTTAGAACTAGTCTTCTCTTGAATAACAAATGCCAATGTGAAACAGAAACAATAGCAAAGATATATCAAGCACTAAGATTAGGAACTTCATCCGAGTTCCACATGAATTCAGTCTCTAGCTTTACCCAATTGGAATGAGTGGCCAAAAGTCTACATACTACTAAGATCAGTCCCGGATGTCTACCACACACTGCTTTTGGCAGTTTGCTTGTTTTAATCCTATCAGAGCAGAGCCCAGCCCTAATAAAGAATAAAGCAGCAACAGAAAGGAGAGCAAGGTATCATATTTCACAGGTCAGTGTTTTACTCGTAAGCAGTGAGCAAATTTAATAGCGGGAAATAGAAAGAGGAATTATGTCTAATCACATCTCGACACTCTGTGGTTGTCTGCCTAACTGTTTGAGTGAGAGGTCTTCCTTGGCTCTTGAATTTGCAAATGCCAGTCGGTTTTGGGGCATGACCAACATTTGCATGGTGACAAGAGGACTTCTTTCAGAGAGATCTTCTTTCATGACAGCAAAATAAATGTAGACTTCAAACAAAGCTGTATTAGGAATTTGGTTTTCATTTTCTTTCTTGCCATGCATAAGGCATGCAGGATTGAGAAAATAATGCATAAAATCTTTCCTTTCTCATGAGTTGCAGCAACAGAGACTATGTCTGTGGGGGGGATAAAATGACCGTCAGTGGTACAAAGCTAATTTCATAATGCAAAGTAATTTCTTGATACCAAGTCACTGTATGTCTTTAAATAATATTTAAATACCCTGCTAATGTTGCGGAGAGTTAAACAGAGTTGGAAATGCTGCTGATCTTACAGATTTAATAATATTTTAAAAAAATCTGCTGACACAAATGTATTAGAAACAAACCTATATAAAGGAGCAGTTAACCCAAAACTATTGTGATATATATTATATATTGTTTGACATACTTTCATATGAGCAAGCAGAAGTACCCCATCCTTTAGACTGTGGTAATGTGCCTTATTGTTAAATTCAATAGGAAAAGCTATTCATACTGTAGTATGATTGAAAAGAAAATTGAATCCTTTTGATGTTATAAATGTGTCTATTACTGCATGTGCACACAAATTTTCCATGGAAATTATGGTGAAAGTAGTGATTCTCCTAGAAAAATGCATTAGTGTTGACATGTTCAATTTTAGCCACATCAGAATATAAATACCCTTTAACCATGGTCAAATTGTTGGGAATGTATATAGTCTATCTACATAAGTCAGTTGTCTGTCTTAAAATATATGTTCCTATAGTCAAGTTATATTCTCTGTTTCTGCTGAGAGGGAAATTAAAAACAGTTTCTCAAACATATCACTGTTTTAAAATATTTTGGTATGGGAAGTATATTTTACATAGCTGTTCATGATTATTTTTAATTTTGAAAAAACGCATACTGCTCAACAGAATTTTGGTTATGAAGCAAATTGTATGTGGGAGGTTGACTGGCCTTTCACTTGCAGGGCAAGTGGTTCTGTGTATGAAGTGATAAATTTTCCCTCTAATGGAGATAGTCCACGCTCCTTTGCATTGACAATTGAATTTTTAAAAGCGTAACCAATAGCTGAAGGTTTATCTTAGTGGCACTTTCAA
>VZTU01032991.1:634210-719217 GCA_013400835.1 Zapornia atra | reverse complement strand
GGACCACAGCCCACACAAGGTGCCTCAGTTATCTACAGGATGAGAGAGACCTATAGAGATATACACAGGAGTTCTTAATGCATTAACTATGTTGCCTGTACTAGCTTTCACTGCACAGGGTAAGTGTAAAATAACTGCATTATTAAGGGCATGAACGATTTTGTTTTGAACCAATAGCTGTTAGAGCTCCAACTCATTTTAGAGAGCCTAGAATAAGTGAAGTAGCATGTAATCCTGATTGGTTAAAACAGTGACCAAACATTCCAAAACAAGAAAATTCTGTGTTAAACATGAAAAAGCTCAAACACACAAATATTAGGAAGTGCATGCTTTTGGAACTAATGACATTTTAACTCATCTCTTTGGAATATCATGCAATTCCAATGTATTTCAACAAAAGCAGTTGAATACCTCTGACCCAGATGAAACAAAACTGTTTCGCAAAAGACACCGTGATTTATTTTCATGCCTTCTACTGGCATCAGCAAAGTTATCTGGCATGGCTTCACTAATCATGCATGTCCACACCATGAAACTTCACCCATGTTTTCAGGAGTTCAGTTTAATTCACTGGAACATGTAAATTAACAGTTTACTTGCAACACCTTGAAAAATTCGTGCTGTGCCCAGATAGTAAGTGCTGTCAGATTAAAGAGGTTACACTGTGATTTTAAAACCCCAGCCCTTTGTCAAGAACAAAACTCAACTTTACCATGCCATGAGCAGGTATTTCCAAAGACTTGAACAAGATTTTTGCCATTAGAGTCCACTGTTATGCCCCCTCCCCAAGCCTAATTTGAACCAGTTTCTCTTCTAAAAGTCTTGTACTGACATTGACTGCCTGTGTAATATGTCCTCATTTAATATCTGTGGCTTCTAATAAATTTATTTACTTGCCCCTGCAGCTTTGGAATGAAGCACCGCTTAAATTTAATTACTTTCTAGCAGCATGAATAGTAAATGTGTGGCTGCTAATTGATAGCTCTTTCTCAATGAGGCTTTTTATCTCACCTTGGCTTGTCCCCTCAGGTGCTCTGAATAACCTCATTGTTAGGATTTCTGATTCAAATGGAAATGACTACAGGAAATTCAGAGTCCACACTGTGCAGTGTAGCCTAGCAAAAGTGATCCACTTCTACCTTCCAGGGAAGTGTGTTCAGTGGGTAAGAGGACCTTGCTGAGGACAGGAGAACATGGGTTACATGTCTGAGCGATTAGGTTATCAATGCCTACCCATCCCTTACAACCTCACCCTGACTTAAAATAGGTATAGGTGAGTTAAGCACACACTCAACTAAAGACAGAAAGAAGCAGGTAAGTCACAAGTTCAGTGCTCCAGAAGCATTGTCAAGGGACAACTAGCCAGCATGAAAAATACCAGCATAAACTTCTCCACTAAACTGAACAGAAATGAGCCCAGATGCTGTAAACAGACCTTTGAAATTATTTTTCCTTCTTTTGTTCAATACGAGGATGATCCCAAGCATCACCCCTCTACCCAGGAAGCAAATGACTGGTAAATCCTACTCTCACCTGGAATGGGAGAGACTGAAGTCTAAGGCTCTGTTCGGAATCAGGACATCTCAGACATGTGTTCCACTTCCTCAAGGAATACCCTCACTATACTGGACCTGAGACTGTTCAGGAACTGTCTCATCAACAGCTCTGGAAAAGGGACAATCAGTACTGCTCAGACAGAATAATTTAGGGCCCTTACAGATAGCCAGGTTTTAATACAAGTGAAATGATCTTGCCAAAACAAACGTAACCATCATGCATTGTTTAAATAGGAACTCAGAATTGGAAGATAAAGTCTTTGCTGAAACAAGCCTGGGGAATTGTTCAGGTAGAAGCAGTGGCTTCTGAGTAATGCTGCAGGGTATGAATCAGCACCCAGAGATTTGCATTGAACTTTTCATACGAAGCGCTAAAGAGATGCGCTGTGCAGTAACACAGACAGACTACTTAGGATGCCATTGACTGCTGAAGCACTCAAGAGTTTTTCCCATAAAAAAGAGGCATGTAGAAGTTCCCATACATGTCACACTTACAGAGAAGCAAGTGTACAGAGATTATTCTTGTACTCGCAAGTTTTGCACTGAATGCTTGATAGGAAAACTCTAGAAAAATCAGAAGTACATATATAAACCTTGTAACTATTTCCAGATGGCTGAAGCTATCATTTCACTTAGAAAGCCTATTATGAGTTCTTTGTGTTATTACTCCAACAGATGTAAAATCAACATCATGCTAGGCACTACACTAGAGAGTAGTCAAAGGCAATTGTCCAAAGTTACTTGGGGGTTTGGCATAGATTGTAGTCTCAAAGAAAAGGGAAAAGCTCGTTCTTTGTGTCATAATATGAGGAATAGTCTGGAAATTACATTCTTATACTGTGATCATAAGCTCCATATCTATGGCAGTGTATCCATGCAGTTTTGGAATCTGATTCTATGTACTTCTCTGGAATTACAGAGAGATTTATGTAGCAATATTGCTTGTTCCGTGTATAACATACAGTGCTACACAAAAGACTTGCTTATCCTGGTTTTCTGGAGCAACTTGTAAACAACAGCAAGCTTCCATTTGTATATCAGGATTTTCAGTCTTCTATGCTCAGGTACATAATATTATTATTGTATAAGGATTTAACCAGACATTAGCAAAAAAAGCAGTAGCCATACATTCTTGCCAGAGATCAAAATTTGTCAGAACCACATTCACAGGTTATTAACATCCTTTCTAAACCATCTGCAAGTAAGATGAACTGCCAGGCAGGTTTTCTTGTTGGGTGGGGGCTTGTTTTGTTTTAAAAACTGTTCTTCAAAAAACTGTGTCTTTGCTTTGTAGTTTCAGTGGAGATAAAACAACTGTGCACATGTATGTTTCTGAATGTGCATCTGTGTTTTTTAGTTACTTTATTTACTTGTTTTCTTCTTTCATTTTTTCCTTTTACTTTGCAAGTCTGTCACCAGTGTGATAGAAATTGCTATGCTGAAACAAACCCTTCCTGTCTCCTTGTCTTTCTTGGTTCGTTCTTTTCATATGACCTTGGCATATTTTCTTTTCTGTGTTCTCTTTCAGGTTCAACTTTTTTGACTTCTTTGCTCCCATCATCACTTTTATGATTCTTCTTTTAAAACCCAACATAAAAATCTTTCTTGTTTTATGTCTCTGTCTGTCCTTTCTTTCTTGTAAAAACACTGCCTGTTTTCTCTGGGAGCTATTGGGTGTCATTTATTGTTTTAATGCTCTATCACTTTGTTTCCTTACACAGCTTTAGATAACAGAGAATGTGTAAAAACATACATAGTTTTAAAAATTTAAATGCAAGAAAAAATACAACAAAAAATGAGGAAAGACAGACTGTAGTGAACTACATGGCAAAGGGCAAATGCTATTAACTTATTTTCATACTGGGTCCTACTGAGATCCTACTTTGTGCTACTCAAGAGTTTCATAATGCAGTGAACACCCACAGCTATACTGTGGTAGTGTGTGTACTGTGTATACGTACATCTTTTCTGGAGTGCAGGAGGGAGGCAGAATGAAAAACTGTGAACAACTGTTTAGATCAACTTTTACTACTTATCACAATACTTTCCGTAAAAATATAAAGCAGAAATGCAGGTCTGGCCATGTTCAGCTCTTGAAGTTTAGAATTGCACAGGTCCTACTGACAGCCTTTCCTCCAGCACTTCTGATTTTCAGCCTCTGGTTTCTGGGCTACTGTTATCACTCAGCATTTTATTTTACATTGAATGTACTAATAAGGGATTTCTGACATCAATAAATCTCAATCACGATAAATCACAGACATAATCCAGTTGCTGAGAAAACACCTGCAGTATTTTAATTCATTCCTTCCAGTGGCAAATACCTTATCACAATGCCCTGTCAGCCACGGAATATGGTATATTTATCATAAATTTAAATTCTAAGATGACACCAATTTTTTTGTTATTAACAAACAGATTTGGATAAATGTGACAGAATGTTTCAGGAGACTATTTAGCATTTGCAAGGATGTTTTCTGACTGCTTTCCATCATGAATTCATTTGACACCAAGCATCAGAAATGGTGAAAAATGGCTAGTGGGATTGGAGGGAAAATGAAGATTAAATTCATGTTAGATGAGATGGTTTGTTTGTTTTTAAATTATTTTCAACCAGTAGGTCAACTTAAATAGAGTCTAGAGCTCATATTGTCCCTTGTGCTCCAGTAAGACCCTACTGTCCAAGAAGGCCCACTTGAATAAATGCAATTAATCAAACAACACAATCCAAAGTAAGTCGAATTCAGTCCAGCATAAAACATCATCCTAAAGCAAAGTGCCACTGACTGAAGAGTAAATATTAAGTAAGATTTTAAAAGAGCATTAATTCATTAGTATTGACCAGAATCTAACTGAATACTTTCTAGTAATGAGATTAAACATTACAGATTAACAGATTAAACATTACATTTTACAAAGTGCTCCACTGCCTGAATAAGTCATTAGATGAAATCATGCATGGTAGTGTACTTCAAGAGCTTTAAACTTTAACTTTTACAGCTTTATGCAGTGATTGTTAAATGCAAAAAAAAGAACATCCTTACCCTGAAAACCTGTGTCAGTTCTCCAGCTGCTGTACATCACTTAACATTAACTATCCAGAGTGGCTGCCCAAACCTTTGGGAGAGATGGTCACATCTGGTTTCACTCTCTTTTTCTGGTCAAAGAAATCTTATAGGCTCGACTGCATAAAGCCAGGAGGGAAAAAAAAAAAAAGAAAAAGAAAAGAGTGGAAAATGCCCTTTTGCACAGACCACCCCTTTCTAAGAAGCAAACAGCCTAACAGTGATGGCTATGCAGCTCTGTTTAGCAATAAAAGACATGGTGCTGAACTCCAAGAGGCAGAATATTAGTTTAATATTCATCTGCATCTTCTGCACTTTGTAAGAACATACACACTTCCCAGGCATCTGATCTCTTGTGTGGTAGGAGGTTTCCTGGTAGACCTCCCCCTGTGAATCCTTGTGGAGTGTACACAGAGGAGTACCTAATTTCTGTCTCAGGTTTAGTTGTGAGGGGTGTACTATTCAAACCAATTTATCTTCACTTTCCACATACTCTTGTCCTCTTTTGATTTAGTTCTAAACCACCTCTGTGAAGTCCCTGGTTTTTTCCTTTCTTTCCATGGTGGTCAGGATTTTCTGGTACAGGAATTTCAATTGCTGAATTTTCTAGGGTCCTGAATCTGCCTTGAGGGTTAAAAGATCACACTGTATACACTGGAAGACTCACCTCAGTAGAGCTGTACTGCTTTATGCCAGCTGAGGACCTGACCTACCTTTAAAAAGTATAAATTGACAGGAGGCATTTTTCAGAAAAAACAAAACAAAACACCCCACAACATAAAAACCTCTGTTTGTTACCTAGCTGTACGCTGATCTGTTCTTTCATTTCTGCAGCTGACACCTAAACATTTAAATTCAACACCCAGAGATAACATAGGCAGTGATACTAAAAGACTTTATGTACTCCAAGTAGTCCCTTGGCATAAATCCTTGAAGGCTCAGAGCCCTAACAAATGCAACTGATGCACATGTATAGGTTTATAAATTCTGTTTATTACATCTTTGACTGCCCTGTTTTTGTTTATTTTCTATGCTGTCCTCTGGAAAAAAATAACACAAAAACCAAAACCCAACAAAAGGATGCTCCCCTACAGCGTGTGCATACTTTGGTCCATTTTTGCTGTAACAAAATGAAATACTATAACAGGTTTGGTAGCAGTAAATATTTGAGTTCTGTCTTTACAGTGACTATAAACACATTCTAATGAATAATCAAGTAAGCAGATATAAATAATTAAGATCTTTTCTTATTATTTTTAGAACATGTTAATTCTGGCTGGATTCTGGCATATAGAACGAGACAATGCTTTAAATTTCTCTACCATATTATAGAAATATTACCTTTTTTCTTCTCACTTGGCTCTCAGATTCTTATTCCCTCTTGTAGTACAACACAACAAAGTCAACCTACCACTGTAGATTTTTAATCAATCACTAATTAACTAGTCAGCTTCAATTTAAAACTAAATTGCTTCCAAAAATATTTTTTTTTAAATTTGCTGGAATTATTTTTCCTTTAGAAAGAGAGGGTTATTTAATTAAACACCACAGGTTTTGCTTTCCAGGTTCTTGTCATTTTTTTGGATGTGGTCTTACTTACTGTGGTAACTGGCAAGCAATCCTGCTACAATAAATCAAAAAGTACAGCTGGGTGCCAAAAGAAAACACTTCCAATGCAGCTCTCCTGTGTAGCCACATGATTTAAAATGATATTGACAAGCAGTACATTATATCCTGGGTGAGAAAATCCAGTTGATATTGAATCACACAAAAATGAAAAATAAATGAGCGTATTTTTCAAAAATAAAAAGAAAAAAGCGCACTTTTTTAGAGCTCCTGAGGCTTTAAGGGTGACCATTTTCCTACCTTCTCACATTCTAACAATAACCTACAGAGATGCATTCACCATTTCTGCCAAGAGGATACTGCGAGCAAAGCACATGATATTTAATAATGCTGGACTCCAATTCTGACCAAGTGTTCTGACTTCTTTTTCAAACAACTGCGAGTCCTTCATTCATGAGTCCTTTACTCACTTTGGCAAAGATGAGATGGGTGAATGTATGACATCATTCCTGCTAATACCAGCAAACAAAAGAGTTACATTTGCATGAGAAGGGTGGCTTTTCTGCAGCAATGAAGAGAGGGAGGGTCACAGGTTCATTCCTCTGTTTGCATGCCATGGATAGTGCTATAAGCTTGCCATGCCTTATTCTGTGAGGCTGACAGTCAGCAAATATAGCACTGCACCCATTATTGACTACAAAAAGACCATTATCCCCTGATAACAATTGTGCTGGCTATGACTTTTACATGACACCAGGAGTTTATTTCATGTTCAATGGGTCTCTGAGAAAAACACAAACCGATCTGCCTCTTCTTTGTATGGGTTTGTTGGGTGAGGGGAACGGACCAAGAACAGGGGGAGCTGGCGACTGCTGCTGTCAGCTAGTCTCACCCACACAGCTACTGACTTAAATCGGCCTCTTTATGGTAGAAAATGCCATGCACACGCTGTGCAGAAGTGAATAGATGAGACTGGATCACAGGAGCTCCTCAAAATGCCAAGAGAATCCCAAATCCAATCCAACACATTGCTTCCTGTAACTCAAGAGATCCATAGTATATATGACCCTACATCATCAGGGGACATTCTGGCAACTAAACATTTCACAAACCTTGAGTTTCTTTTAAATTAATTTCCTGTAATATATAGTCTTGATCCATACAACATCCTTGGAAAAAACTAGGAATTTGCCTTTGGTTTGAGAAAAATCATCATCTGAGATAACAAATTTGTAGATGTCTGGAAATATTGTTGAGTAGTTGCGCAACAAGAAGCTAAGGTTCTCTCCTTAGCTTCAGGGAAAAAATTGGAAGCATGCTGTTCCTTGTCATGACTTAGGTGTGACTAGGAGGGAGAGGAGCTCTTTTAGAGATGCTCTGCAGGATCAGGAAGTACATTCCCTGGTTGTGGAAATGTGTAGAATTTGTGCCATCATGCTTCCTTTCAGCAACATCAGTGTGATTCAGTGTTATACAAGGCGTATTGAAAGGACTTGGTGATGTTGCAAAGAGGTAAATCTAGGCTTTTTCCATAAAGTGTCATAGTTAATAGGAATGACTATCACTGCTCATGAGACTATAGAGAACTCCAGCGCTGTTGCTGAATGGACATGATTCTTCAAAGTTCAAATCATGCAGCTTTAGACCATCAAAAGAGTTAGACTAGTCTCTTCCTGCTTACACTTACATTTCCAGCTTGTATGCTCTTCTTTGCCAAAAAAAAATAAAGTCAAAGACTTTCCCTAGTGTTTTTACTAGCTAGCTGATCAGAGACCAACCCAGATATTGCTGCATCAGTAAAGTACTCTGAAAGGGACACTTAAGACAACAAAGGCCATGTCTAAATTAAGAGTCATAGTAATATTCTACTCCAGTGTCTCAATGAAATAAGATCAGTGATTCCTTCCTATGCACAAAAATCCCAAATGGGCCACAAAATCCATTTGATTTATCACTGCACCCAAGGTGACCTTGCCACAACAAAACAGCACATGTTATTGTTGCTGTGATCACAAGCACAAGACACAAAATGCTTCACAGCACAGGATATTTATATATCCAACGCATTCAACTGACTGCTCAAAAGAGCAGATGAGCACCGCACTAGGAAGACACAGGGAGGGTTTGTATGATACCCCTGTATCTCAAAACACTCTTCCACACTTAAACTCAGGCAGTTTCCATTAGTTATTTATCTACTTATTATTTATTTTAGTGGCTATTTGACATCTCTTCTTAAGCTTAGAAAATAAGCCTCCTGCTTCATCATTCAGCTCTCTCCCTGCCATATGGTTGCTCTGATTCATCCCAGCCATCATCTGGCACAGTGCACAGTTCAGGGATGTTTTAAGTTTTACCATATTTAAGGGCAGGAGGATTTATATGTTGCTCATCTTTTTGATGTTCTGGACTTGGATGTGCCAACTAACAACACTCATTACTGTCTGAGTTAAAGCTATTTTTTTTTCTTTCAGGAGAGCAGTCAATTCAGGAGACCAGAAGGGTAAAATGGGCAAGCTCTTATCTTTAGGTTACTTTTGTAAAAGAATTTCAATTCCAATTCTCATAAATGTAATGTCTCAAATTACCTCCATGGCAAATTTAACCTGACTCTCTTACAATAAGTGCAGTTATGTTAAGAAAGAATAGAATGGTTTGTTGTTATATTTATTCCCCAGAAAGATTGTGTGTTTTGAAATGTAGACATTAGAACAGGTAGACCAGAGAAGCTGTGGATGCCCATCCCTTCAGGTGTGGGGGGTTTTTTTAAGGTTGGGTTGGATGGGGCTTTGGGCAACCTGGTCTGGTGGAGGGGGTCCCTGCCCATGGCAGGTGGGTTGGAACTAGATAGTCTTTAAAGTCCCTTCCAAATATGCTATTTTTTGCATACATTTGAACACTTAAAAGATTTGTGTACATGTGCTGCCTTAGCAGGGATAGAGTTAACTTTCTTCATAGTAACTTTGATGGGGTTTTGGATTTGTGCTGCAGTGCTGATAATACAGAGCTGGTTTAGTTACTGCTGAGCAGTGCTTACACAAGAACCAAGGCCTTTTCTGCTTCTCACACGACTGACTTTGAAACACAGACAAGAAAAGTCATTACTAAGGAAGAAGTCTTCCTAAGTAACTGCTACACAGGAGGGATCCCTGCTTTCCTGGAGATGGCCGAATACATGGATGTGGTGAGTGAATTCCTTGTTTTGCATTGCTTGCATGCATGGCTTTTGCTTTACCTATTAAACTGTCTTGATAACCCCTGAGTTTTCTCACTTTAAACAAGGGGCAGTGTAACTTTTAGTTGTTAACTGGGGTTAAACCACAATAGTATGTTAAATTGCATTATTCAAGCAGGGCCCTCTGTGGCTTCAAATTCTTCTTGTCTTACAGGGATTTTATATCTCCATTAGTCTTTTGGAGAGCAGTATGAATATCAACTTTATAATTATCTTAGCACCTTTTTTGAGCTAATGGAACAAGATACGATTTTGGATGTCCCTGCTTCAAAGGATAGGGCTTTTTCTTTTTTTATCTTTTTCTTGTACATCCAAGTTGAATGAAAATCTCCAGTCTTTGACCATATAGGATTTCTCTTATATAATTAACTCTGTCTAGAAAAGGAGGGTTTTTCCTAAGCTAGATAGGATTTGAAGGAGAGGGAGATTGGCTTTTTAGTTAGGTTTGGTTGGTTTGGTTTTGTTTGGTTCTTTTTAATTACTGATACAGGCAAAGCAGGCAAGCTTTCAAGTGTACATCTCTTCTTCAGACTTGAAAGAGAAACAGAGAGCTTTGGAGCTAAATACAAGATGAGAACAATCGCTTTGAATTTGTTAATCAGTTAGATCATTTGAGAGAAGAGGCAGCTGGTACCTCAGGAACAGAGGAATGACACCTGCAAAAGAAGAGATGATAAAATAACTATCTCCTGTGGGAAAAAGAGATTGGCAATTTATCATCAATTGAACTTGCCAGAATTAATGGGCATAGGTAAAAGGTGGCATAAAACTAGTACATCTCTACTCCATTAATGATTTCTGGTATCCAATAGCCTCATGAATTGCAGTTCCCAGGTACTTATTTTGAAAGCATTTTGCAGGTTTCCCTTGAGGATAAGAACTGAAAAGGAAAAAATCAAATTAATGTTTTGTGAGAAATAGTCTCTCTCAGATCTTTGAATGTGTCTGTTTTTCATCAATTATTCACTCATTCTGGTGTTTAGTGGTTGTTTGGTTTCTTTGTGGACATTTGATGTGATTGCTAAAGTATATAGTGCATGGGATGTGTAAGCTCCAGGTCTTGCAATAGTCCAGTGGATGACAAGGTTTTGTAACAGTTGAGAAGATGTGTCCACATTTCTTACATTTGGCAATCAGCTTCTGTTAAGGGTCTGTTTAGTATGCATTGGTCCATAAGAGTGCTGCTACACTGATAAATTTAGAAACTGAGGGTTGGAGGGCTGTTGAAGGAAATGCCTCTAGACGGGGAGACAGATACTGCATTTGTAGTGGATTTCAGTGAAAGAGTCTAGATAATAAAGTTGACCCTTATGCAGTCTTAGGAACATCATAAGCATGGTGGAGAAGAGACTTAAAATATCTTCTACAAGGTGGGTCTTTAAAAGTCCACCCTCTGTGTGAAGCAGCTGTGTCAGATACAAGAGGTGAATTTATGCGTGAGGGTGAAAAGAAGTTGGATGATTACAATTTCTGTGGATTAGCCTCTACAACGTACATATCTAGGGTAGTCTGGAGGACCATCATGTGAAGTGTTGGTATGTGAACAGCTAGCATCTGTCACAACTAGGATGATCCTTGTGTAGACAGGACTGTTTTGTGCTTTATGAAAGGAGTCTTCTCTGTCCTGCAGTAAGCATGCTCCCTTGGTGACCACAGGTGGATGAAGGCAGTAAGGCTACGATGAATGGGAATGCAAAGAGTCTTCTTGATGGAGTGCTGGGGACAGTATAGGAAACCTCAAGTGCAGGAGGAGACGCTACATAAGATGATAGGACATGTAGCATCTTCAAGATCCATCAGCCCAATCAATGCAGTCTTTTTGGATCAAGATGTTATAGATCTTTGTTTATCTGTTGGCTTAATCACTGTGTAGGGATAGTGTTTTAAGCATTGCTCCAGATTGTGGATCACAAGAGGTTGTGATACTACCTTTTCACATTGAATATTTCAATGCTCTTTCTCATCCTCATGTGGTTGCTACAGCAGCCCAGAATGAGATTTTGGATAGGCTTGGCAATCAGGCTCCTTTCTATAGGCTACAGAGAGTGACATTTACCTGCAGAGGTAGAACCATTCTGCATAAAGCAGATGGGAAGGACCATTTGGGGATAACCATGGCACGTACTTAGGTGCCTACAGTAAACTAAAAAGACTCAGTTTTCTTATCAGACATTCTCTTTCTAGCAAGCTTTCAATGAAAAACTGAACTGTTGCTCCTTCACAGGTTGCGATTTACAGGTTTCTTTTTCCAAGCCATTGTCTTGAAAATCTTTAATGGCAATATTCCTCCAAGTTCAAAGTATATAGTATTTAATAAGAAAAGGCAATTGCTCCATAATTTCTGAAAAAAAAAAAAACCCAAACCACAACCAAAACCCCAACAAACAAAATTAAAAAGCTCCTACCAGTCCTACTAGAAAAACCCACTCACAAAATCCAGGAATAAATTACTTAGGCTCAGCTTGCTCTCCTGGAGCCACAGGAGAACGTATGTTTTCAGGAGACCTCTTTGATGAGTTGGGCTATTCATCCACAAATATTTACTGTAGAGGTGACTGGCATCGGTGTTTTGTAGTCACTCTCTATCCAGCTGGTCTTGCTTCAGTCACTCTCAATTTGCCGCAGCTAGAGTTGAGCAGAAAGCTTATGTTGCCCTAGATCATTCATACATCTGGGCTATCAATCCCTGGTCTTTCAGCCTTGGCTCAGCTATTCCTTTTTCAGCATCTACCCAGTTCAATCACCACGCTGTTACCCATTACAGATTATAGATGTATGATTCCTCAAAATACTGCAGCATACACTGTATGTACATAAGCCCTGTTATCTTGCCTGTGTAGTTTGACTGAAGTATTGTCCAGCAGCCCTTTTTGACCACTGTTTAAGGCCTTTTGCAAATTCAGACAATATCTGTTATGACTTTCCAAGGCAAAACCCCTTGACTGTTTCCTTTCAATGGAAGCTAAAATGAAAAGAACCATGTAACCTTAGGACCTGGAAGGCTTCTGAAGGTCCTGGAGTCTACCTTAATACATCTCTGCAGATCACCGTCTCTTTCATGAGTTTGTAATCCACAATCACTATTCCTTTAAAAACCTGACATGCTCTGATGATATCAAGGTCAAAGTAACCTCAATCAACATAATCTGCATAAAGTGCTTACTAAATACCAGTAAATAAATATGCCTATGGTTTTATAGAAAAACAGTGCATTGTTACATGCACCAGCAATCAGTAGAAAACATGGAAGTAGCTAACAAGTTGCTTACTATCCCTCTATTCTTGTCAATTGGTCAGAAATTGGTGAAAAATGAAAATCAAACTGCCAAACACAAATTTTGCAGTTTATCTCACATCAGTGATAAAACTGTTAATATAACCTGGCACTTTAGTTCCTTAGTAGCAAATATGATACTAGTATCTCAGGCAATTAAAACAAGTGCGATATTGTATTATGTTACTTGAAATTAGGACTTCAAACAACCTGGTGAGCATATATTTCATGCAGTCCACACAGTAGCATCGGGGACCGTAGAAAACTGGCTACATTTTTGGTGTTTCTCATTTTATAGGCTACAAAATCCTCACAGGTCTGTGTAAAAATCTGTTGAACACAAGAAATAAAAGTAGGTGAGCATCTATAAGAATGGCTTGAAAGCCGTTAATCTAAAATCCAGATGTTTTTTATTAAAGAAATTAGAATTATCAAAGCCAGCAGCAGCTGCAGGTGTTGCTATGCCATAATTGTTAAGATGCCATGGTAACAGACACTGTGAAAAACACTGAGACAGATAGTTTCACATCACTTTTCTTCATTTGACCATTACATTGACTTTTGATTCGTGTGTAACTACCAGCCGATATTTTAGATTCAAGTTCAAATTAATTCAAATTCTGAAAAAAATAATTAGCTAGAACATCCATGCTTCCCTCAGTTCATACAGAAATGCAACGTATGCTGCTAGTCAATACATTAGCGCTGAGTAGCTATCATACCCTTGTTCTTTAACCCAAACACAAGCTTTTTACTGCTATCCTCATGAAAAAATTTGTAAACAAGTGTGAAAGATGACATAATTGTAAGATTAGGCCAAGCGGGTCTTAGAGACCTAAGAACTGTCCTGTCACTCCACTACTAGCACAAATTAAGTAATAAATTAATTAAAAAGTAAAATAAAAACCCACCAAAAACTTCATGTGTGTTCTTCCCTAGGTACTCTGATAGTAACAAATATCTTGTGTGGCAAGGTAAGGGTTACACATATCTTGGATGTTTTGTATGAGGCAAATTATAGCTCGCATAACGTGAGCAACTATGTTCGTTGGTATCTGAGATCAAATAAAACTGAACAAATATATCAGCAATCCAGTTAGGTGGCAGTGGTGAAGTGGTATCGAGTGGGAGAAAGAGCCTAAGTATTTTTCACACACTGCTGGTATCTAAATTACCTAGAGATCTAAGTTATCTATAATATTTCAGGAATAGGATCTTGCATTCATCATTAGCAGGCTGATGTGCAGAGAGTTTTAAACTGAGAGCTTAAAACAAGGAAACAATTGGGAAAAATAATAAAATTGCAAGGATTGCTAAAGAAAATACTGGAACAGGAATAGGATTGTGTAATGATGATACTTTTTTTGCCCTTTATACTGTACACAAGGTAGTCTGTCACAGCTCCAAGCTCCAGTGTACCACAACAGTAAAGCTTTACATGGACAGGGGATAAGAGTAGAAGAGAGGTTAAATATTGAGAACAATTACAGTGACCAAAGAGTACAAGAAAGATGACCTAAAATAATTAATGGTTTAGGGTAAAGAGATCAGGTACTCCTGCACAGCCAGTCTAAGCCCTGTAGCACAATTACAAGAGAAAAGTTGATGAAATTGGCAGGCAGAAAATGTGAAGTGAACAGAAGGGAAAGTGTCTTAAAGTAGCACATTATCAGCCCATGGAATTCAATGCCACAGGAAATCACTGAGGAAAAGATTTTAACAGGATTTTAAGAAGGTTGAGTTATTTATACTGACAAGTAAAAGTTTTGTGCCTACATGAAGTCAGGTCAAAAACATAATGGACGTTCATGGGGAAGGAAGCTGTCAGCAGGGGCTTACAGGGAGGCATCTGGATGCAGGAAGCCAAGTGTGCTCCTGCCTTCCTTTGTATTTCAGGGATGGCAGACACCAGACTGCCTGTTAAGGGCAACATTTGCATGCATAGCTTTCAGGAACTGCTGAGGAAGGAACCAAGAAATAAGAGGATATTGTGGCAGTTTGCTCAGTTTTTGCTTGTAATCAGGATAATATGTAAGATCCCTGTGGGTTCTTCCTGAAGACACCAAACTTCCAGAGCTTTAATACTTATGCACCTGCTGATTTAGTTCAGCTAAAAGAATAAACCAATTCAAAAAGGCCTAACAAGCACCAAAAGTACACATCATAAGGACAAGAGTCATAGACCCACCTTCTTCCTTGCAGCAGCTGGAATGGGGATATCATAAGGAAAAGTATTTCCTAAGAATTTTATTAAAATGTTAATCTTCCAATAGAAAGTTAGTGGCTTTAAGAAAAAGAGCAAGGAAAAGCAACTCACTCTCCACTCACATTCCTGCCAGCGAAAAGTGCTGGCCCATATCCAGCTGATTTATCTATTTAACTGGGTTGTAGGAAGTTCAAAACACTGCTTTTCTGAGGTGTCTTCCTTATTTCAGGGAAGTAGTCTTATCAGGTGTGTCTTTGTCAACCTGTCAGTCATACAGTTGAACAGAGAATATGCAATCCCATGAATAAGGTACCTCAACACTAACTTGGGGTAGCTGCCCAGGGGTGCTGCCTAGCAAAGACCTTTCCAGCCTTCACAGGGTATGGAGATGTAGACCTTTCCTATGCCACTCTGTTGCTTAGGATGTATAGAAGATACTGCAATAGAAAATCTGTTTCAACATCTTTCAGCTTAGGGCCACAAGATTTAAGCAGCAAATTAGAAGGCCAGCATAAATTACTTGCTTAGCAAGCTGCTTCTTGCCTTTTGATACTGGGTTTGTTTTTGTAAGATCTGTTTCATTTGATATTCATCCGAGTCTATCAGGTTTCCAAAAGTTAAATGCAATGTTTGCACAGTTTTTAAAACACATTTGCAAAGTGAATGTTAACCAGCTTCAGATTCCTAAGGTGACAAACTCTGTGAAACAATACAACTTTGTTGGCCTGTGTGGTTTTGCTTTATGGAAACAACAATATCTCAATAATCTTAAGCCTGTACCTGTTTTTAAAAAATATAAATAAATAAAAAGAGGGGAAAAATAGATGGTGAGTGGAAACAAGCTACTCTTCTATGGAAACTGTTCCCAAATTGTTGAAATGGAAAAGTATTGTCTCATCTTGTCACATTATTTATATCACACGTGATACATAGCCTATTTTAATGTGGTTTTATTCAGGGTTATATTGTTTAGCTTTTGCAAATCAACAGTTATGAGAAAAGGAAAATCAAAGTATTGCACACTGAATCACATTCCATTAATTCAACTGAAGCTAGAGTGAGCAGATGCACAGCATATTATTATACAAGTCATATGATACTTATTTCAATAGCATTCTTTCAACAAGAAAAAGCATTCACAGTGCAACAACATTATCACTGCTGTAAGGAATGTGACTTATTGAAATGAAGGGGGCTTTTTTTAAAACCAGACGAAACTACATACATTGTCAAGGTTAGAAATCCTGCTAGGTAATGTTGCACACACCATTAGCTACCTAAATACCTTTGCACTGTGTTGCTCTGCTTCTTTAGAGGTATATAAATTACTAAATCCCAGTGACATCACTAGGGCCAATGTCCCTACATACCTGTCAAAAAGATGTATACTTATTGCATACATTCTTATAAAAAAGCCCTTTGCTTTTCCATGTCATAGAATCGTAGAAAGGTTTGGGTTGGAAGGGACCTTAAAGATATTCAAATTCCAACCCCTCTGCCATAGGCAAGGTCACCTCTTACTAGACCAGGCTGCTCAAGGCCCCATCCAACCTGGCCTTGAACACTTCCAGGGAGGGGGCAGCCACCACCTTCCTAGGCAACCTGTTTCAGTGTCTCACCACCTTCATAGCGAAAAATTTCTTCCCAATATCCAATCTAAATCTACCCACTTCCAATTTAAAACCATTTCCCCTTGTCCTACCACTACATGACCTTCTAAAAAGTCCCTTCCCATCTTCCTTGTAGGGCCCTATTCAAGTACTGGAAGGCAGCTACAAGATCTCCCCGGAGCCTTCTCTTCTCCAGGTTCAACAACCCCAAGTCTCTCAGCTTGTCTTCATAGGAGAGGTGCTCCAGTCATCTTCGTGGCCCTTCTCTGGACCCATTCCAACTGTTCCGCGCCCTTCTTATGTTGGGAACTCCAGAACTGGACATAGTACTCCAAGTGGGGTCTCATGAGAGCAGAGTAGAGGGTCAGAATCACCTCCCTCAACCTGCTGGCCACGCTCCTTTTGATGCAGCCTAGGATATGATTTGCCTTCTGGGCTGCAAGCATGTATTGATATCAGCTGTATCTCACAGTGGATTTTGTATTTCTCACATGCTTTTAATTTGAGCATGGATTTAAGTCCTGGTGAAATCAACAAAGTCTAAACTAGGCCTAAAGTTAAATATATGTTAATCCATTTGAATAAGAATAGAGTACTAAGTTATGGCACTACAGAAGGATAACTACCTGGTACAGGCTTTGTAGGTTTTGATCTGTGTTTCTAAGTTGCTCGGTGCATTGTCAACGTGTCTCTTCAAAGAGCTCTGGAGAAGATTATTTCCCTCTTTTTCAAGAGATTGCTTCCTGCAGAGTCCCTCTAACTAAATTTTGCCCTCATTTTAATACATTTTAATACATTTGACAAAATAATGTTCTGCAGCTGCATGTAGATGCCACAGATAAACAGAGCACTGAATTAACAGGCCTCTGAAAACTTCCCAAATAAATTCTTGACAGATTTTCTCAATTACACAAAAAGGTTAAAAATCCACAAAATAGGTAAAATATCCATCAGTGCTTTACTGTGCATTTACATTACAGATGCCAACAGGTTTTGTTTATTCAGTCATTCTGACTCACAAAGAAGGTGTTATTTCATTGATATGCACATTTAAAGATAGAAATTACCAAGATTTGGGATATTTTTTGAATGACAAGAGTACACTCCTATCAATGCTCATCTTCATACCTACTTACTGATTACTTAGAGAAAAATGATTTTGGCATGTTAAGTTAGAATTCACCCATGAGTTGGAGCCCACACCAAGGTTGATTTTCCCAAGTAATATTCTTATTTTAAATATCCTCTTTTATATCACTTCAAATATTATATTTTCAACCTCAACCCATCCACTGACATTTCTATGCTGCTAAACATTTCTCAAGCTACTTCCCAGTAATACCTGATTTCTATATCTGAAGCCCTTCAGGGTGACAAAGGCTGTAGTAGTCCTATATTACAGTAAGAAACTAATTCTTATTCAATTTGTTTTAAGGAATTGCATGAGGATTTTTTTCCTGTGAAAACATAGCTTTTCAGTTAAACAGAAACTTGCATTAATTATATTTTTAATCAAACTATGGTTTATGGTAAAAGCCTCACATTTCAATTGCAATTGGCTATGAAAACAAAATAAATTGCTTTCGGTTAAAACTTTTGTAGAGGAAAAAACTTCCTTGATAGCTATTTCTAAGTTTAATCCTGATCTAGTAAGAGAAGTACAAAAGAAATAAAACTAAAGAGACTATAAAATTTAGCCATTAATATTGCATATGCAATTGCCGCACTGGAAGGGGGATTAACCTGAGAGGTGCATGTCAGACTACCTTATGCACAAACTTGCCAGATATGGCAACGATGGGTGTAACGAACAAGCCTCAGTAAGAAATTTTGCCACCCTTGCCGACAGCTGCAGCACTTTAATGCAATGTGCTAAATGAAATTTTATGCCCAGAAGATTCAGTTAACTCCTGCACAATGTAGTCTCAGCAATATTTAAAACTCACTCTGAAAGTCTCCAGCTGGCAAGCTATTTTCCCCTTACCAAATGTATTTCTCTCTTCTATATTTTAGGTCAGTTTTCGCTTGCCCTTTTGTGGTGGTAGAACACACCACTTGAGTATCTGTTTCCTGCATCTCCTCCTATCACCTAAAGCTATCCACCAGCAACATTATCTCCCTTTCCTCTGACAGATCACTCTTGCTTTGGCAGCCTTTTTCCCCCAGGTATTCCTTGAGTTCAGAAGCCTGTGCACTGAAAAACAGATGTAGGGCAATTCCTGTGGCATATTATATAGAGGTATTGCATGTTTTTACATAGTCAGTACTACTGTTGTTCCTCCCTTAATGCATAGTCTCATTCACCCATACTTAGTTCATTTGTATCATTTGTTGCTGAACTCTTCTGCTACAGAATAAGAGGTTATGAGGACACGATAGCAATTGTCTATACTCTCATGCATATAAAGTTACAATTTTCTGCTGCTGTTCAGAGAGGAAAATGTGTGCCCTACAAGGTCTGGGATGAATGCTTACCAAACCATAAAAACTATGACTACCTATCCTGGCAGGGTCAAGTTACACCTTAATTCTGCAAAAGTATCTTTGCATCATTAAGGTTTGAAAAGACCTCTAAGATTATCAAGTCCAACCATCAACCCAAACCCACCACACCTACTAAACCATGCCCCAAAGCCTACATGTATTTTTAATACCTCCAGGGATGGGTACTCCACCACTTCCCTGGGCAGCCTGTTCCAATGCCTGACCACTATTTTAATAAATAATTTTTTCTTTATATCCAATCTAAGCCTCCTCTAGTGCAACATGAGGTCATTTCCTATTGTCCTTCGGATAGTTACTTGAGAGAAGACACCAACACTCACCTGACTACAACCTCCTTTCAGGTAGCTGTGCAGAGCAATAAGGTCTCCCCTTAGCCTCCTCTTTTCCAGATTAAAAAATCCCAGTTGATTCAGCCACTCCTCATAAGACTTGCTCTCCAGACCCTTCAGCGGCTTCATTGCCCTCCTCTGGACACACTCCAGCATCTTAATGTCTTTCTTGTAGTGAGGGACTCAAAAGTGAACACAGTATTCGAGATTCAGCCTCACCAATTACAGGGGCACAATTCTTTTACCACCCCTCCTGGCTACAGACCAGGATTCTGTTGACCTTCTTGGGTACCTAGGAGCACTGCTGGTTCATGTTCAACTGGCTGTCAGCCCATACCACCAGGTCCTTTTCAGCAGCTCTTCCCTAAGCCTGTAGTACTGCATGGGGTTGTTGTTGTGACCCAAGTGAAGAACTTGGCACTTGACCTTATTAAACCTCATACAGTTGACCTCAACCCATCAGTACAGCCTATCCAGGTCCCTCTGTAAAGTCTGAGAGCACACTCAATCCCCACATCCATATCACCAATAAAGTTACTAAACACAACAGGCCCCAGAAATCTGAGGAACACTGCTTGTGACCAGCTGCCTAGTGGTTTTAACTCCATTCACCACAGCTCTCTGCTCTTGGCCATACAACCATTTTTTTACTCATGAAAGTACACATGTGTAAGCCATAAGCCTGTCCAGGTAGAAATAATCCACAGCCTTTCTCTCACCCACTAGGCAAGCCACCTGGTCATAGAAGGAGATCAGATTGGTCAAGCAGGACTTACCTTTCATGAACCCATACTAGCTGAACCTGATGTCCTGGCTGTCCTGCACATGCCTGGTGAGCACACTCAAGATGAGCCATTCCATTATCTTCCCCAGTACCAAGGTCAGGCTGACAGGCCTATAGTTCTCTGGATCTTTTTTCTGGCCCTTCTTGTAGATGGACATCATATTGGTTAATCTCCAGTTGTCTGAAACATCTCCTGTTAACCAGGACTGTTGATAAGTGAGGGAGAGTGGCTTAGCAAGATCCTCCATCAGCACTCCAGATGGTGTAGCAGGTCATTAACTGCTTCCTCATGGATTATTGGGGGTTTATTCTGCTCTCCACCCCGGTCCTCCAGCTGAAGAAACTGAATGCCCTGGGGATAACTACTCTGACTATTAAAGACTGAGGCAAAGAAGGCATTAAGTACTCCAGCCTTTTCCTCAGTGATTGGGGATCTGCTAGATAAAAGTTAAAAAAATACATCCTAACCTCTTCATATGGATACTAAACTTTTCATGAGATAATAGCTAAGATTTGGGGATTTGTCTTGATGTTCTTGCTCAATCGCTGCAACTGTTCAGGAACTCAGCAACTGATGTGTGCCAGAGTTGCCTACCCATTCTCTGCCAAGCAGAATTCACTGATGTATTTACCTGTTCATCAGGATATCCAGGCACTCCATGCATAGCCTGAGCACCTTTGTACTCTTTGGGATGGAATATGTTAAGTAAGTGTGCAACATTTGTAATGACAGCAGCATTATGTCTTTAAAATTTCTCATTAGTTTTCCATTTTCAAAGGAAATAGATTCATTCAAATAAATGGATTATAAGTCTGGGATTTTCAGAAGCACATAGCATTGGCCTCCATCAGCTATCTGAACTCCAGGGGAAGTCTTCTATTGACTATGATGTCAATAGAGTCATGACTATGATAAGTACTTTGAAAGACCCCATGTACAAACACTTTTATTCAAATTTATTGTGTAAGGTTAAATTGAAGGTGCATGTATCAGAATTGCTCAGCACCCACAATGGGGAGCAGCTTCTTTACTGAACACAGTCTTTGTCTACAGAAATTATCATTAATAGTATTTGTTAGTAGTACTGGAGTGCCTAGATGTTCTTTCTGACACCAAGTCCTACACAATAGGCTCTGCCAGAGCTCCTGTTAAAGATAAGATAAATCATCTAGCTTCAGTGGTTCAAAATTGGACCCAGAGAAAGAGACAGACCATGACTCAAAAAGCTTATCTCCTAAATAAACAGGACAGACAAAGCCCAGATGAAACCAAATCTGTCAAGCTTGTAGACATGCAGTACTTACTGGCTTCTGTTCACTGAGCCAAGCTAAAACAGTGCTCTGGTGCAACTACCTGAGTGACTGAATAAAGATGTAAGCACATGGCAGTGTATTTACATGACTCTGGTCGCTGGTTTTGTGCACAGAGGTCCAGAAATAATGCATGTCTTTATGTGGGGATATGAGGATAAGAATGCACTCATGACAAACCATTAAAAATAGTGTTAGATATTACCAAGATATCTTTGACCAGTTTTATTAGAGTGATTTTATTTCTTAATTTTTTATTTCAATCTTAACCAAGCAAGCTTTCTTCATCAGAATCTATATACAGAACATGCCGTATTTGAACTTCTAAATGAAACTGATCTGGCTGATGAAAACCCATCTGAACAACAGTCTCAGAGCCAGAAAACAACTGCAGCTTCTCCCCTATACACAAAGATGCTCAGCCTTTTCAAGTCTTAATAAGAAAACTCTAGTCTTTTCATTTCTCCCTCCTTCAATTTTAAAACAAATTCTAAGTAAAGAAAAAGACTAAAATAAAAGACTGAGAGTGTGCACTAAAAGAGAAAAGAAAAACCACAACAAAATCTGGAACTTGGGAATATCTTAGCAGAGAGGCTTGCTATGAAAATCTAAACACAGAAAAAAATACCAGTTCCTATGTATTTGGCCCATCTGAAGGCTAATATACTTGCATTTAGCGTTCCTTATTGCACTCAGGTGGAACAGTTTGACCTCTGGTCCAACTCCAGAAATGTTTTTGAGCTCTCCTTTTGTGAAAGGAAATACCTCCCCTTTCACTGTCATTCAGTACTAGGATGAATGGTGGCAAGGGAAGAGAACGTTGACAAAAAATGCTGAGTTGGTACCGGTCTCTGTGAATAACTCTTGGTGCACCTAAGTGAGCCTCCCTTTTCTCTCACCCCTCTGCTGGCAACAGAAGGAAAGGACAGTTCAGAGCCAGTGAGGTGTGAACTTGGTCTGAACTACCCTTGACAGGCATCTTCATCTCTCCCTACCAACCACAGAGGGAGCTGACAGACACTGTCTACTAGTAGTCACTGCAAATATATTGTTTTCTTGAAACGGGTCCCCAGTGAAGACCCTCGTGTGGGGTCCTCAATCACTGGTGTGACCCCTTAGTGCAGTTTTTATGTCCTACATCCACACATCTAACCAGGTCCCTCTGTGGCACATCCCATATTACTGATGGAATACAGGCAATGTAAGGTAACCACAGCAAGAAGAAAGCAGCAGATATTGGCATCACATCGCTATTTCCAGCCCTGTCTCAAGGTCCCTACATTATACTGGATCAAAATCAAGCTTTCCTTTGAGAGAAAGTCCTTATTAATTTTATGACATGTGCACACAAAACTTCTGGATGCCTAAACAACTCCCCCAGTGCCTCCCCCATAAGCTGAATAATAACCATCTGGTGAAGCAATTTTTAAAGAGCACAGATATGCCAGAATTTGCTTGGCAAGATTTTAATCAAATTGAAGGAGGCAAACCCTCAAACAACAGTCTCCTTCACTCCACAAGCCTGATTCATCCACAGACACCATTCCTCCTGTGCTCTGGAGGAGGCAGGTGTCCTGTGGGGAAAAAACCCACCATAGTGTGTAATTGTTTTGTTAAAAATTGTACTTACTGGGGAGCAGAATAAATTCCACAGATACTTGTATTTTTAACATTTCTCAGCTCACAGTTCTTGATTCTGAAAGCATTTTTTTTTTAGTGTGTACTGGTAATTGCCAAAGACTCCCCCAGTTTTATTTCAGTTTTGATATTCTACAGCGTACTTGCATCTCAATTTTTTATCCAGTGAGTTCCTAAGTGAATATCAACTATTCAGAATAAGGATGTTTACATACAAAGCATTTGTTTGCTAGAGATTCTATCACAGTCCCATGTGAAGACGGATAATTTTGATGAAGTTTGTATCAGGCTCTAGCTGCTGGAAAAGATGCAGTGGCTCTACAAGACATACACTGACACAATGGCCTTATGCTTTAAAAATTACCTCTGAACAGCTCACATGTAGACTATACCAACTCCTTTCCCAGGACTGAATCTTTTATAGGGAATACTATGGAGTCACTGTTGCAAAAGTTGCTTGTATGCTCCCAAACCTGCTTTGAGAGAATTATAGCATACTCTGTCTGGAAGTACTAACTCCTCCACAGCTGCTCCTACACTGACACAGCAAATGTCTGGAATTTTTTTTCCTGTTTCTTGCTAGAACAGGAATGCTGTGTTCCTTCATCTGAATGTGCATGGTCACATAGCATAACATCAGTGTTGTTAGCCTCCTAAGAACTGGATCTGCGGGAGAACTGGAGATGTCCCATAGTAGTGCAAAGGCATAAGGGTTTCTCCCCACCATGAGCAAGACTCCTCTAGCATGGACCTGGAGTTATAGCAGCCATCCATCCTCAGTTCAGCTCCTCCCTTTCCAGCCAGTATTTGCACTACCTCTGCTGAGTGATAGGAGGGTGGCTAGATGAAAGCAATGGCTAGTCTTCAGTAACTGGCAGCACTCAGCAAACGCAAGTGTTAGAAAAGATGTTGCACTTGGCTGAAAGGTCAAGTCCCCGCTGTCTTCTTATCTTGATGATCAATTTGCCATAGCCTGCATTTTGAGGATTTTAATCTCTTCACTACACAAGGGAAGCAATATTTCATTTAAGATAGAGGCAAGGTGTTGATTTCAATACCACATGTCAGAATTAATCAATCTGGTTTTATTTCAAGGTTAGCTAAAGGAATTTTATTGCATTTGAGCAGAGAATTACAGAGCAAAAAGCGTATCGCCTCACAGCAAAAATGCTTCAGGTTCTGGAGTTAATGGAGAGCCGTCAGCAACCTGTGACAGATTTTGCTAATCTTTTGCCTAAATCTAAGAATGTAGAAATAATTTAGTGTCTGAATCAGGAAACAGGGCTGCCCCCTTTCCCTTTTCTTTCTCAGTTTTGGGAGATGTCTTTTCTAAGCAGCTGGGTTCAAAGCTTCTCAAGTTATATTTAAAAATCTACAAGTAAATGATTAAATTCTTTCAGGAAGTCAAATAAATTAGCTGTTTGTTTTGTTTCTCCCATACAGAAGCTTATGAAAGCTCCAGTGGTACAGCCAGGAACATAACCCATTGACCTGGTGCTCCTGCAAATCCAGCTGAATTGCTCTACAAGCCTCATCCACTTCATTTGTGATTAAGTACAGTGAATTTATTTCTGACAGTCAAAGCAGAGAAACTTTGTTTCAATACTTTATCTGAATTCCAGAGAAGAAAACTACCATCAACGTGTATCATGTACCACTACTTCCTGGTCCTGGCTCCACAACCACATACACCAGCATGATGTCAGATGGGCAGATTTTTTCCAGTAATGGGCCATCTGACAGAGTTATCAAGAAACTCCAAGAACATTGTTAACATTTTCTGCAAGAAAAGCTTTGACAGTG
This sequence comes from Zapornia atra, assembly GCA_013400835.1. Taxonomy (NCBI): domain Eukaryota; kingdom Metazoa; phylum Chordata; class Aves; order Gruiformes; family Rallidae; genus Zapornia; species Zapornia atra. The sequence continues at coordinate 694,335 of VZTU01032991.1, read as the reverse complement.
TCTGTGTGCTCATTCATCTTTTTCTTTCGTCCCACATCCAATTCATCACACTGAATACTCATTCTACTGGACTGCTGGTTCTTGATAAAAACCAGGAACAGCTGAGGTTACTTCAGGAATACATCTTAAATCCATTTCTTACTCAAATGAAGAAAAGGATGCTTTCTTTGAGAAGCTAAAGAGTGAGGAAACATTGCAGGCATCCTACACATTACCAGACCATTATTGAGCTGGAAGAATCACAGTTAAATTGGCAGATCACCCTTGCCTTTTATTGTTGGCATCGGACAGAGTGATACACATATTTTTACAAATGTCTTATGTGACAGAGGTTTTCAGGGAGAGATTTACTGGGACTGATCACAGAACAGGGTATTACAAATTTTCCTACTCATGTTAAGTGGAGTCAGGTGCTTCTAGCAGAGCATCTGCCTTGCTAAATATAAAAGCCCCAAGTGATTGATGGTGTTTTGTAATGTGTTCCTCACTTATAGTAAGCAAACACAGAAGTAAGTGATAAGGATAAAAACCTAGTAAGTATTAGGCAGTTACAGTAAAGTCAGAGTTAAAAGAAGTGTTTTGGTAAAAGATTTGTTTCTGTGGATTTTTTTCTTTAAATATGCTTGAAGGAAGTGCTGAAGAACCAGATCTTCTATGTGACTGTGTGTTTTGGGACTTGGTCCAGGTAAAGGCTCAAATTTAGCTAAAAGTCTAGCTTTTTTTTTTTCAGTAGTAGCAGCATTTCACTGGTTTGGTTTGTTCTTGTTCCACTTTAGTTTGAAGTCAGTTGCACCCCTTTTTAGTCTAACATTAAATCAGATGCCCTCTACGTAAGTAGTGCAGTACAGTGTTTGGGGGGGAAGTCAGTCAGCTAAAAACCACTTTCCTTCTTGCACTGATATCTTTCTTCTCCTGGCATGCATATCTGTTATTCTATAGACTGAGCTGTTCCAGAAAGGATGGAAGAATTGTATGCATGCCATAATGCTAACAACTCTTATATTGTAAGAGCATATAGAGAAACCCACATAATACTGGATCACTTCTAAATGACTATGTTATCTTCCTTAATAAGAGCTTTCATAAACCATTGTTGAGCCATTACAAAAACCTGAATATTTCTACATTCTAGGAATTTGGTCTACTACAGAGAGATTAGTTTTTATTGACTGGTGTGGTGGGTGGTTCAGCCCCAACCAGTGGCAGAGCACCACACAGCACATTCTCAGTCCCAGAGGAGAAACAGCCAGAGCCTCCCTGATTGAGGATAAGGACAGTTTACTGACAAAAGCACAGTGAAAAGGGAACAATAACAGCCCATGGCAAATTTGACTGAGAAATAACACAAAGTACTGCATGAAAGAGGACTGACCTGATCCTCCAGCCACACTCAGACAATCATGGAAGCACTCAGGATACTGCTCTCTGACCAGCACCTTTTATAGGGGAGTGATGCCAGGTGGTGTGGAAACAGTCTGGAGTTAATTCAGCTCACCTGGACTGACTGCTTGGGGAGGGTAACTCTGGCCTGGCCAGTACCAGGACAACTGATAAGATATGTGATTGAGAAATTTGTTTCTTTTCCCTAAGAAAGCTTATTCTGTGAAATAGAGCAGTAAGTCTTAGGACACTTCTTTATACCTTTGATTCTGGCAATACATACGGAAGAACAAGCTCTGAGAAGAGCACTTGAAAACTGTTATGCAATTTGGTATACTCCTATAGAACTTGTTTAGTGTAATTCGTTTAGGAAGCTAAATTAGCTGAAGCCTTAGCCTGCAATCTCTGAACTTTCACCTAGATATATTGAACTTTTATCTAGTTAAGTAAAAGAAGGCTCCAGAGCCTGGTTCAAGGTGGAAGATAAGGAAGCTACAATCATTATCATCAGAAGCTGTAACATTAGTGATAAGGAAAGAAATGGAGTGCCTGGAGACAATGAAAAGACAGATTGAAGAACGGGAAGACCCCAGGCCTTAATGATACTATTGGTCCAGACTGGCGCATGAGGGTAGGGAAATTTATATTGCAAAAGTATAATTTTCCAGGCATTTCTTTGAGGTCTCTCTTTGGAGGCACCCCATTTGAACTGTAGTGCTAATAAAAGAGAACTTTATAGAAGAATATTCTTTTTTGGCTTACAGTATTTGCAGAAACCTAGAGCTGAACCCTGTTATGGTGGCTGGCATCCATAATTTCCATGACAAAACAAAGTCTCAAGCACTACTTCAGGAGCTGGCTGAACCACTGAACTTTCCTTAGCCATGTAATTGGCTCTTCAGAGGGAAGAATTACAGTACTCTATGAAGTATTGTAGAGGTGATGTTTAAATCAGGTTTCTTCAATATGCACATTTAGTGTACTTAATTGACTGTAAAAAAAATAGTCTGTGCTGTATAATTATGTTGTGGCAGGGAGCAAGACTTCTAAACATCTCAAAGGCAAATGATTACAGACCCAGAATTAACACATTATTCTCTCCTAAAATATACAGTAAAACAACAATAGTGTTTCATCTCTGCAGTGAGGTCTTTGCATCAGATTTGAGGCTATATTTAAGAAAATCCTCTTAAGGTTCTCTTCTCATTTCCTCCCTTCATAATGCTATTTTATTTGAGCCATACAGAGGAAATACATTTCAATACATGGACAGGAATGAGGATTAAAATCCCCATATGTCATCAGTAGCTTGAGCTAGATCATAATACCTAAAGCTAGTCATATGAGAATTTCAGTTGGCCAAAGAAGTAGACATCTCTGTGTAGTTTTGGGACACTGGAGTTGGAAGGTGAAGGCAGATGATGGGGCAATATCCCTTTGAAGATACATGGACCAACCAGAGTTAAAGACTCCTTGCAGGGAAGAGAAGAGAGAAATCTGTTTTCTTCTTTAGAATTTTAGCCTAACCCTGGGTGGGGGTAGGTGGACAGTGTTGTGTTAGGGTATATCACAGCTCTCACAGATGTGTTGTGGCCATGTTCCATGGGGAGGGTGGGGGTTGGTGACTTGCAGGGAAGTGACTTCTACTTGCACTTGGGCAGAAGCTCCTTTAGTTCTTCTGGCATGGTGGTTGTGCCGTAGACTGAGCTGGGATGTTCAAAAGCACTTTATGCTTCTTCTCCTATCTACTTTTTACTGGCTTAGAGCAGTCATGATGTCAGTAATCAAATTGCAGTTCCTAGTGGGGAGTTGAACACCAGGGATCAGACAGAGGAAATACACTGAGAATCAGAAAATAAATATGTCAAAAGCCAGGTATTTTCTTGCCTTATTCTCTAGTCCCTCTTCTCCCCTCCACCAGCTGAAATTGCATTTTTCTTTGAAATAGGATCTCTCCCTTGGGGGAGAAAAGCCAACTGGTAGCACCAAACACTGTTAAATTTCCCAAAAGACATAACGGTACAGGAGTCTGGTTTCCACAGCCCTCCTCCCCTGATACTGTTGGTTTATTTGCAAAAGTATCATCAACCCTAAGCAGTGTTTCTTCATGTAAAGTGTTGCTCTAAGTGTTAACCTCTATAAAAGGTCTTGTATCCTCTAACTAGATGCTTAGGGAGGGTCACAGGGAGTAGAACAACAGTCACATTTTCGACCTGTTTTCAGGCAGCAAGAGGCATTAGGTTTTTCCAGCTGGAAATCTTTCATTGCCTCCAACAGTGCTTCCAAGCAGTCATAATCAAGGGACCACATAATTTTTACTCCTAAAAGCTTTTTTGGTGTAATTTGACCTTCTCTCACCACACTGCAAGAAAGACATAGCTTGTAACTAATTACCTTCATATTCTGCCCATCAGGGGAATGTGAATTCGTGGAATTAGGGCTGTTTCTGTTTAGGATAGGCAGTAGGAAAAAACTGTATTCTAGTCTAGTCTTGTAATTAAGATCTGGTAACCCTTTCTTTCCACTCCTGGAAGGCTTGAGAGGCATCAGTTTATTAGAAGTTGTGTTCCTCAGGGATATTGTGCACAACAGTCTGCTCACCATGAACTGGACATGATGGGAAAAACTGTCATTCTGCCAGTACAGATCACAGCTGGAGAGAGGACTTTAGCATTAGATAGCATTGTTGCTCCGTCCCATATCTAACCTGCACTCAGCTATCTAACAGCACTTCTAGGTGGCTCATTGCTGCATGAAAGAATATGGATTGCCTCACCTAATTGCTTTTTTTTTTGGAACTGGGATATGTTCTAAAAAATGCAACATTTACACTGAAGCCTAATATTATGTAATTATCATGCAGCTTTCAGCCCTGAACTAGAGAAAACATTTTTCCTTTTTCTGGGGAGCTAGACATAAAAACTCTTTAAAACCCCTCAAGAGCAGAAACATCTGGAGCTCCATTAATAACGAGATGTGAGAACTGGAATATTAGCAGCCCTTTTAAATAGACAAGGATTGCCATAGGAGAGGAAAACCTGATTTATTCTTTTGATTAATAATAAATCATGTTGCCCTTTCAGTAGACATCTTTAATTCTCAATATTTGTCACATAGCTTAGACAATAGAATAACCCAAATATAGCCCATTAGCTTTACGTACTGGAGGACATTAGCAGAACAGTCTTTTTTTTAATGTGAATTAGAAACAGGAGACAGATTTGATAAATTATTGGTCATGGAGAATTTGAACAACTCATCTTCTCCATTCTCCAAATGCAGTAATTTTTTAAGATCAGAGTATATATCAAATGGAATTCATAAAGTGGAAAATGACACTACTTTCAGCAAATAAAATGCTGCCAAAATTGGCTCTAAACCTTAGAAATCTGTCTGAATGCTACTATTTTCTGTAACACTTTAGCAACCCAAACTAGAGTTAAAACCAAGTTATGCTGGCAAAAGTTCTCAAAAAAAATTAATAAAAGTCCTATATTCAGAACTTGACGCAATATAACTTTTCATAATTAGCAGAGATGGGAAATTCTTCTAAAGTCAGCTGAGAAACCCAATCTGAATCAGTACCATCATGCACCTTGGATGAGATATGATGACTTCGACCACCCTAACATGTAGGCACCCTATGTAATTTTAATAAAATGCTCCCAATCCAGTTTTATCAACATGATATTTCATTGCACTGTACCAGCTGGATTTCTTCAGTATTCATCCAGTAACCAACAGAACAGTAATATGTACTGTATACCTTTCCAACTACAATGGGACAAATTTGGTCTATTGAGTCCCCAGTCTCATCTTTCCAATGAAAATGATCTTGTATATATTGTGAAAATACAGACAGCCATTTTGATCCACCACAAAATGAGGGGGTTTTGGTGCTTTTTTTCCCCTTCTGCCTGGCAATAGACAAGGGTGTTTGATATTTACCATGATTTTCTCTCAGTCGTTTAACTTCTGTTTCTACTTGTCTGTGATCATGCAATTTATTCAAAAAGATGGGTTTTGACAGGGGAACACCCAAACATCCCCCTGCCTACTCAAGAAAACATTCACCAGGTGCAGTCCTGAAAACAGTCTTCTGAGACTACAGTAGGTAAATGCTCACAGCAAAGTGCAGTATTTATATGTAGAGAGTGCTGCCCTCTAACTGCTCCTTCTTAAGGATGCCACAAACTTTTATGCTCTTCTCCCAGAAGTCTGGAAATAGGTTTACTGCAGGTGTACTTTGAAGTGAAGCTGGTTTGACTCCTAGAAAATCTTGGATCTTCTTAGCAGAAGCTATGAAATAATCCCCTTGGAAATGGACTGATGCATAGTGGTGGTTCTATCTTCTGCATCTGTTCATAGATCCCCTTATTGCAAATGCCTTGATGAGAAAAATCCAGCTTGAATACAGGTTCACCTAGTTAAAAAATCCAGGTGTAGGTTTAATGCCATTGTGGTTAACGTTCTGATTTACCTCAATAGATGCAGCAGACTGGTAAAACATCATTTGAAGTTTCAGTTAAAATTCTATGCCCTGTATCAGAAGGATGACTTAAATATACAGCCATTCATCCTTGTGAGGAGTTCAGCTGCAAAGGTAGTCAAGGATCTTTTGTTTCCTTCCATAATGTAATGCACTGAGCAGCTGGAGATCCTTAAAGGGCTAAATGGTGAGTTGGCTGTTGTTTTTACTACCTGACTCTCTGACTGTAGCTCCCGTTTTTCTCCTCCAGCCTGTAGTCAGAGCATCCACCCACTACATGAGCAAAAAGCACCACGCTGCGTTCTGTGATCTGTCTTCTCTCCAGTAATGTATATTGATCTGCTACAAGCCCAGAAATGAACCATTGCTTGGCCAAGATGCAACAGAAGGGAGACAGAGCAAGTTGCATGAATGCAATAACTTTTAGCACAGAGCCTCCAGCAGCAGTAGCTCCCCTTGATGTTAAACAAGAACCAAAGTCAAATTAGGAAAAACATATTTTATTTTTTTTCCCTTCCTCCTAAAACATTTTGGACTGAGGCCCATTTCTTTTTTTGTGCTCTAGACAGAAATTCTCAGTTAGCATTCTTTCCTCTTTCTAGAGGAAATATAGTACCTGTGCTTCATACTGCTGAAAAGTCTGGGCAGAGATAAGCCACTGATACCTCCCACACACACACATGAAAATCCGTCTTTAAAATCCCTGTTTAATTTGACTGGTAATCAGCGTGGGTAGTTACTGTCTGATAATTATATGGCACTGAGATGTTTTTAGCCAGATTTCTCCCATTTCAAGACACTTTGTAGAGCTGCATGATCATAGGCAAGGGATTACAGCCAGTCATGGGCCAGAAAGAGCCTGACACTTACAGGCAATGCAACAGGGCACAGAATTTCAAGTGCAAGCAAATAAAGGTAGGTCCAGAAAATGTAGGCCTGTATGATTGAACAGCTTACACATTTCACAAAACAGAATGTTGTCATTAATATTTATACACTGAAATTTGAGACTGAAGGAAGGACAGCAAGTTTATTATTAATCAGTGAGAAATGCTGTTTATAGTTCCACAAAATAAAAACTAAATATCTTCTTTCCACACATGATCTTTGACAATAATTATGCTTAAGAATCCATATCCTACAGGGCTTTGTAAACTAATGCTACACACAATAGGGACTTTCCTTTTTTACTTTCGGATTAAAATTCAGCTTTTTGTGGTGAACTTTCTCAGCAGCATTAGAGAATAAGATAGGGAAAAGTACTCAAAGCTTAACTTACCAAACTGTAACCACAATAACAAATTCAAGATGTAGATAACTATTAGCTTGACCTGTTGGTACTGTGTCACAACGTGCTTTGTGTCCTGACTTCAGAAAATATCGTGAGTGTTAATGTACAGTCTCATTTTTAAAAAACAAAGCCATACATGCTGAAATCGATGTGACTCTTGTTGTGTGAAAGCACTTGCATAGTTCTGGAACAGAGGAATGCTGTCCCAGGTGTGCACAACACTGCTTGCTCAACTAACGCATGTCCTGACCCACACAGCTCACCAAAAGACTACTGGCTATAGATGAAGCCTCTCCTTCTCCATGTAAGTTCAGGGTGTTTCCATCCATCCATACATCACACATTGTGAAGCTCTCCCTTTTCATATTATTAGTATACCTGCAGGAAATTATTTTTGCAATTATCAGATGCTTCAGATTCACTTTGACATTAATCAACTACAAACACAGCTTATTTCTTGATAAGTTCAAGTGCCATAAACATTATCCCTTAAACAGAAAGTAACTTGGTTTATTGTTTAATTAGTTACTGTTAAAAGACATTGTCTTATTGTATCCATGCTTGTCTAGATTTTCTATTTGCTGCAATTAGCAGATAAAATAGAGGTATAAAGTAATAGCAGAAAACAAGTGTATGTAATTTCATCCATTGTAACAATTTATAAATAAAGACATTTTTCTAGGGTAATGAAAGAGCTAGAACAGGTTCTGAAACAATTAGCAGGTTCTGAATTTATCTTAAAGCACATAGGTGGAACGAGAGCAAAGACCATCTTGTTTTGGTTTTGTTTTTTTTTTTAAATTGTGATGGAACACAATAGATGGGATAACATGTAGTGCTTTGTCTTGATCTTTAGAAATCTACTCTAGACAATTTTGGGAGACAGTCGGGTTTCGACAGTCTTGTCCATCAAGGCTTGCTGGCTGCTTGTTTGCTGCTACCTCATAACTTGCAATAGTGTGATAATAACTCACCATGCATAGTAAAGCTGGGAAAGCAAATATAATCTTCCCTCTTTTTGATGGAGGTGTTATATTATACATTGGAAGAGACAGATTAGAGCTCCATTTCAATAGTTCCCACATGATGTACTTAAATATAATTGCACCCTAGCCCAGCTGGTCAAAGTGGAGCACAGATGACTTCTACTGCCTACCTCAGTAGTCCTCTGTACTCCAACCATTGAGGAATCTAGGGACTATTTGTAAGCCTTGCAAAAGGCAATTGAAAATAAGCTGGTTTTCAGCAAACTAAATTCATTTAACAGTGACCCACAGCTCATATCCTTTGGAAAATCTAGAGGTATTGCAACTCAGAGATGTATGGAAACTACGTATCTAATCCAGTATGGTCCCCTTTCAGAATTCCTATCCCTAGAAACTGTTATAACCAGAAGTGTTTTCTGGATTACCAGCAGTGTGGAGGATACTTGAACTTGCCAATGAAATTCTATAATAGAGTTTAAAACATCAATTCAGCAAAAAAAGCACATTGAGACTTGGAGGGTGTACTCTTTATTGCCAAAGTCTGAAGATACAGCTGGGCAAATTCTTTTCAGAAGGCAGTAAAATCAAAAATCAGGTTTTGTGAATTTTGGGGCAGAAGATAACAAATTGTTTTGAGGAAAAAATTGTAGGCTCTAACATCAGAGCTTTTAAATGTTTTTCTAAAGTAGAGTTTTCCACTTTTTGGGAGTGCTGTTCAAAACTCAGAATAAAAAAAATATCAACAATCTGAAGCTCTTGAAGAATTTAGTTAATTTGAGGCTTGCCAACATGCTACAAATACACTCCACTGTTTCCTGTTGGATGCTGAATTTAATAAAAGTTTTTCTATCTACCCATATGAACACTTTTTAAATTTTACTACCATCACCTTTTTTCACTCCCTGTTCTTTTCATTCATTTCCACTGTCTTTGTGTTGCAACCAGGATATAATAGCATTTCAAAACCTATGAAGTCACAAATGAAACTTAGACCTGGTAATGCTAGCATTAATCGTTTTAAGATATTTGCAGATAGGACTAAAATGCAGCAATTCCTTTGACGAAGGAAAAAAGGCTGATTGCCCCCCCAGCCAGGCTTATTCACCACTACCTTTTTTGTAGGGAAAGCATTTTTACTCAGCAATATTCTCTCACACATGCAGGCTGGAGATAGTCATAGCACTGATGTCTTCTCTGTCCCTTCCCTGCCCTGACTTCCTCCCAGCTCATATCACAGTCCATGGTTGGCTGCTATGGCTGCATTCATGGGTGCAAGCTGGAGCATAGGAGGTCCCGTGTGAACATAAGGAAAAACTTTTTCTCTGTGAGGGTGACGGAGCACTGGCACAGGCTGCCCAGAGAGGCTGTGGAGTCTCCTTCTCTGGAGACATTTAAACTCCCACCAGGATGTGTTCCTGTGTGACCTAATCTAGGTGATCCTGCTCTGGCAGAAGGAGGTTGAACTAGATGATCTTTCGAGATCCCTTCCGACCCCTAACATACTGTGATTCTGTGATTCTCCTAAATCCACATTTATCACTCTCTGCCCACCGATGGAAGTTTCTTCTGTAGTCACAGTTAGAATCATCTGAGGCTGCACAACTGATCACTGCTCCATACACGGATCTTCCAGACCATACGTATATGGAAATGCTTTGACTTCTTGCATACAATTTTCTCTCCCACAGGCATGTTTTTAACCTTCAAGCTCTAGATTATTTGTCTCATTTCAGACTAGTTCTGCATGCTATTTATTTTGGTATGTAGAAGAATGCAGTTTGACCCATCATTGTAGCTCTGATGTAGAAAATACCCTTTCATCTTCCTTCCAAAAAGGAGTCAGATGGGTTTTATTTTGAGAGCTTAACAAAACACATTAAAATAATCTTTAAATAAATATATTTTAAGAGACCGTAAAAAAAAAAAAAAAGAATAAAAGGCAATGGAGAATGCATTTACTGGAATGCTGTAATTCCAAATTGATTAATTTTTGCAATGTTGACAATGCATATTGTAAACATAATTAGTTAATTTATCATCCACATTATAATATCAAGAATCATAAGGATAAGAGCATGGACTCCCTTACAATGTCTCTTGCATTCCAGGTTATATTTGTTTCTTTTGTTTTAATTTGAGAATTTCAATATAGTGAGCTTATTACATCTTACTAAATAAATTATATTTATAAAGGAGATATAAGCTAGATGATATAGAGACCTTGTGCTCAATACTTCTGAAAATATTAGCATCTCTTCCCTGGTATTTCAATTGACTGTCCTAATTCAGAGATGAATTGAGCATCATGAAGAATCTGTATAGAAAGCAATGTCGTGGAAAGTGTTTATGTGCCTGACGCAAATACATCTCTTTCTCAGCAGACTTTTTTCCTGTAATGAATTGATATTTATGTTGTGCCACTTATCTCCTGGCATATGGTGGTATTTTCTACTCTTCCACTGCCAAACATGATTCAGATTTTCATGAGTATCTGTGGAGCTGAGCGCTCAGGTCACAGAAAGGGATTTCAGCGAGGCATTCTGCAGATCTCAGATATACTGCCACCATCGTGATTCTGAAAACTGCTAACCACCAAATCAGCTACAGCTTCTCTACCTGAACATATAGGTCTCTTGAGTCTCACCAGCTGCATGATTACAACAGGGTTGTTCTTTCATGCATCTTGTTTTGTTAAACCACCTTATAAGCAAAAGGTTGCTTGTGCAGGTGTTTGGAGAAGTCAGGTATCAGAAACTGGGAGTATCACTGCACCCAGTATGAGTTTCTGCACATGAATGCATGGGGATTACCTTTCTGCCTTTTTGCTTTAAATTTCCTTTGACACTATGTAGTCAGTACCTGTATCAGTACCCTCAGAAATCTCCAATGGAAAAGTCACAGGCTTCAAACTATAAACCCCTTTTGGTCTAGTATCATTTACACAACTTCACCAAAGCTGTCTTCTACTGATTAACTAGTTTATCACTTAAACCAGTCATTTAATAGACCACAAAAGTCTATGATAAAATGCTCTTCTTGCAATTATTGCAATTAGGCATATCTGTCATTTAAAATCTGATTCCACATGCATCTCCAGAGATTTAATCATTCAAGGTAGATCACCAAGTAGCTGGTTGAGTTAATTATTTGAATAATCTACAATTCAGACATTTAATATTATACCTACGTATTCCCATGTGTGCCTGCATTTTCTGCTCATGTCTACAGAAGTTTGGCAAAGCTACAGGGAGACTGCTGCCAGTTGTAACAGTACAAGATAAGGACACTGTTAGTTCATCCCTGCTGTGGCTTCCTCTGTCCCTAGGTAAAATGGGTTGGCGTGAAGACTGTGGGTCAGGGCACTATCAGATGAGAAGCTGAATATACATAAAGTTGAAAGATACATTTAATCTATATTTGTCACTTTTAGCATTGAAAGTAAATGGACCCTGTGTCTTAATTGTAGCTCCTGTCAAAAAATCCAGGGTTCCTTCAGGTTTCCAGGGGGGCTACTTCAGTCTAGTTGTTGAATCTGGAATTAAAATTCACTCGTATGCCTATGAAAGCAGACATCTAAAGCATTTGAGATACTACCACTGTAAGTCTCTTGTTTAACAATCTGATCTTGTGTCTAATACTCCATTTAGGGAGGAAAAATGATTACCTAAACCAGTTAACCTAATAAACATATGAATCCCTCACTCTTGGTCTGCTGCAGAAAAAACAACTTAAATGCCCACAAAATACATTTTTTTTTCTTTTTTTTTTCTCTCTGAGAAAACATGGATGGTAGAATAGCATTTACAGAAGAAAGACAAAGGGATTTTTGGAGATGACAAATCAGCAATATGCTATGCAATAGTTGGAACTATTGTAAAAACTTGTGGATGGCAGACCAAAAATGGAAGAAAATAATACTTTGAATTTGGTGTCAGTGTACAGGCAGATTTGCAAAACTGAGCTTGCTACCTATTAGTGCAATGTGACTTCAAACTCTAATTTTCTTCCTACACCCCATGGTGTGGAAAAGACTGGCAACACTACATTCTAGCTTGTTTATTATAGCTTTGGAAGCTTTTGGGAGCTTTTAACCTCAGCCAGCAACTAACCACCACGCAGCAGCTAGCTCATTCTCTCCTGGTGGGATGGGGGAGAGAATTGGAAGAGTAAAAGTGAGAAAACTCATGTTTAATAGGTAAAGCAAAAGCCACGTGTGCACAAGCACAGAAAAACAAGCAATTCATTCATGACTTCCCGTGGGAAGGCAGGTGTTCAGCCAACTCCAGCGAAGCCGGACTCCATCATGCATAACAGTTACTTCAGAAGACAAACACCACATTGCTGAACATCCTCTCCTCTTTCTCCTTCTTCATCCCAGCTTTATATACAGAACATGATATCATACAGTATGGCCCTTTGGTCAGTTGGGGTTAGCTGTCCTGGCTGTGTCTCCTCCTAAATTTTTGTTTACCCCCACCCATTCCTGCTGGTGGGATGGTGTGAGAAGCAAAATCAACAATGTTTTCAGCACAAATCCAAAACATAGCCACCTACTAGTTACTATGAAGAAAATTAATTCTATCACAGACAAAATCATCTCATTGCCTTATATCACTATGGTCTTGTCAGGATACTCCTTTCTGAGCACCAATATTAGAGGTAGTTTTTTCTAGTCCTTCTGGGCTAAGTCTTTCAGGGTAGGAAAGCCACCATTTCTTTCTTGCTCTTTGAAGTAATGTGCAGGCAGTACAGATGAGATGCTGGCAGCTTCCATACTCTCCTTCAGCCAGGTCCTGCTATTGCATCAGTGGCTGTTCATGCTCTGCCTCCTCACTAATACTCACTGCTACATATATGGTCTGAAAATGTTGCTCCAGTTTTGGCACCAGGCAGCAAGTGGCAAGCTTCATGCCTTCTGATCTGGAAGTGCCTCTGCTGTTATATTTTGGAGACCTGTACCTGGTCTTGGTTGCTATGCACTGGCACAAGCTCTGCTGTGACCCAACAGCTAGAGGTGGACAATGCCAAAAACACTGAAAGAGTTGCTGGCACTGTCACTTGGAAAATTTCTGTGTCCTTCCCCTTCCTCTCTCTTATTCCTTCTCTTGCTTGTAGGAGCTAACAGCCTTTCCCTTCCCTCTAGATAGAGATCATTGAGATCAGGAACAGGCAAGTAAGCTCCTGAATTGTATTGAACATCTTTGAGAAGGTGGTTGAAGATAGCACTGAAAGAATGAATCCCTTGAATTGGAGGGGACAGATAAGAATGCAGCATCCATTCAAGAAAAGAAAACAGCAATCCACATGATCTCTAAGTCAGTCTTGCTATTTGGGGAGGGAGAAGAGAGATGGCTTTGTGATCTGTAATGTCTGGAAAGTGCTGCTTATATTTAATTTTTAATTCTATTAGGAAGAATTTTGTCTTTCAAAACACAGTATGAAAAGGTATTCCAGGGACTGCTTTCTCCCACATAATAAAGGTAGTAAAACATTTGGTTCATAAAGGTCACTATGCCTTAGCAGAGGAGGAGGGATGGATTTTTATTACTGACTTTCCATCCTGTTGCTGCTTTTGAATGAATTACATGATGACATAATTTGAACTCAGAAGATACTTGATAGAAGGACAAAACCTTTGCTTAGCACAGTGTTTTCAGTCTACACTGGACTGACAGATACATTGCTCTTTACAGCAAGGTGGGTGACGCAATCCACCCTTGAAGACTTTAGCAAAGGCTCAGGAACATTGAAGGGATCAGGAACAACATAGGACTTTCCCCTTCATCTGTTCAGTTTAGGGTTGGAGGCAAAGAATATGTCTGCCACGGCCTTGTGTGCCCTTTTCCTGACTTGCAGCAATAGAGAGGGCAAGGGCTAATGTGGGAATCTGCAGAGAGGTCACCCCATCCTCAACTTGTTTACAAGTGTTCTTTGCTGTTTTAGCTAATCTTCAAGCAAGTAAATTCCTGTAATAACCTAACTCTTCCTCACTACTGTCTTTTAAGTTCTCACATGTGAAACTCTGTTTTTTAACAAGTATTTAGCACACCGTTTTTCCAAGTGATGATGTTCAAGGAGTTCATTAAGGTGTATATTCATCTAATAGCACATTTTGCACTTACTGTTGAACTAAGGTATCATTTAGCCAAAAGCCAAATGTGCACTTCAGAAGTAAGGTCCATGCAGTGTTCACCACATCCCAAGTCCTGAAATACAGAACTACAAAAAGTGAGGATCTGCATTTTCACTGCCACCTTATCCACTCTCAAGGCTCTAGGCAACACAGTTCTAGTCAAAGGCAGTCTTTCCTATGGTAATTTCTTTAGAGATAGATTAGAATAATATACGTATCAATTGATATTGAATCCAGATGTTAAACCAATTGCATACAAATATAAATATGTACATTTCTGAAGAGAAATATTAATAGTAAACTTATTGTTTAGCACAAAAAACAGGTAGGAAAAAGCAAGCTTAAATATTGGGGATGCCACCTGATATATAGCTGTTCAGGGATGTTCTCCAAGCTTGAAATTTTAACAGCTGCAAACCTGACCCTTGGAAGGTGCATTCTTTATAGCTACTGTATATGTATGAAAAACTTGTGTTTTCTCTAGTAAGCGTGACTGGCTTCTTGTTGAATCTTTTATGTTTTCTTTCCTGTAGAGAAAAGGAAATTGAGACTCCCAAGCTGAGATTTTGAAAACAGACAGCATGGGTCTATGTCTGATCCTGCCAAGGCAAATAGAAGTTTTACCTCTGATTTTTGGAAAGGAGCAGAGTTCCATTTGCATTGGAGGGTTTAGAAAACACTGGCCCGCTGTTTTCAGTCAGTTCTTTACAAGATAATTACCTGTATTTTATGTTCTACATGTTGTTTCACAGCCTTTGTAAAATGATCATGAGTTTACCATTTGAAAAGGCTGACTTGTGTTTTGCAACAAGGGAAAGAAATCTGTAAAAATGTAGTATGTCTAAACTTAATAAATTATTTCCAATTTCTATTTGCCTGAGAAGTCAATAGCTGGTCAGGCTCACAAAGTCAAACACTCATTTTCACATCTCCACAGCTAAACCCCATCAAACTAGCTTTTCAGGGTCCTTGCCCAAGGAGCTTGAGTCTTTTTCCTGCTTCCAGTAAAACTGACTCTCAGATGGAGCCCAATACACTTTTATTTTCCTTAAGTAATGTTTTCAAATTGACAGTCTAAATGTCTTTGGAAAAATAGATTCTATGATTTACTTTTTTTTCCACAGCACTAGCACAGCAATAGCTCTAGTATCCCTGTAAAGTATGTAATATGCAGTAACATTTATTTCAGTATAAATTTTGACATACAGAAAAACTCCTGGGGAGTAAAAGCTGTTCCTTTGCTTCTGGTCAAGCAAAAAATATTTACTACGAATTTCCACTTTCTGTCTGTGCCAGGCTGTTCTATTCTTTGGTTCCAATTTTGCCCTCACAATTATGCATGCATTTCACGAGTAATAGTGGAGAAAACTGTTGGCTCAATGGGAACCAATGGGCAAGGAAAAAACATCAACCTCAGTAGGAGCAAGTGGCCTGATGGGAAGAAATGATGGCTTTGTTTCTCAAAAATGTCAAAAGGGACACCGGTGCAGTTTAGAAAACACTGCATAGAGAAAGTAGCCCAGTCTTTGACCTGTCTTTTTTTTTGCCATCTCTCTCTCTCTCACACACACACACGCACACAAAGTAGACTATTTTAAGTGTCCTTTGGACAGCTAGATAGTTCAGCCTTCCCAAATGAGGAATGTGATCTTCTGAAGCATTTCTGTTTCTAAGAAACTTGCTAACACTAAAGCCAGGACAATGCATTCATCCATCTCCTGCATTCATTAAGTCATTGTCCCATCGTGACAGTGTCCTGTGCCTGCTGTGGTCTTACGAATTGGCTAGAGGTTGAAGTTAATAAGCTGGTTCCATGCTCTGAAGTGGCTGCAAACAGCAAACCAACCATTTCACCTCTTTGCAGGCTCCCAGGAACAGGGCAGGCTGGGTCAGTGAAATAAAGTTTTGGCTTCTCACAATAGGGAGTTTCACCCAAAGTGAACAGAATTTAAAAATACTAGGCAGCTATTTCAGCAGTCTTACACAAAACAGTCCTGAAGAACTTACGCGTTCACTACTCATCTGTAGTTGGACAGAGCTCCATACAGTTCATTCAATCAGCTAATTTAACAGAGAATGAAACTTTTTAAACCACAGTATCAAATGTCAAAAATGTTGAAAAAAAATTCAAAGCATAGGCTGAATAAAAGGGTTACTTAAAGGTAATATGATTTCCCCATATAGCACTGATTACTGTGGCACAGGTTCAAGGAGTTAAATGACGCGTGCTTGAAGAAGTGGTAGCTGATTGTTCCAAAGAACAAGTAGGGTACTAGCTTTTTAAGACTGGAGAGTTCACTTGGGCAAGTTTATAATTGGAGAAAGGCACTGATGGTTAGTAACCTGAGCACAGGACTGGTCAACAGGAGCACTTGATAAAGGTCTATTCCCTGCACAGCTTTGCAAAAAATTTACATTTCTTCCCTTAATTGAGCATGGGGGATAATAAAGGCATTGAGAATAATGCATTTCAGTCCACATAGAGTTTTCCAAGAGATCAGTGATGTTCTTGTCATGGCTAAAATTTGGAGCTATTTTGAATTATTCCCTGGTACTAAAGGTACTGTATTTCTCTGAGGCCAATACATACTGACCTGTACTCCTGTCTCCACATACGGTGTCGTTTTTCCAGAGAAACTCTGCAGCAGCAGAACACCTTGTGATTGATCTCCTTTGAATGTTAACAAGCAAAGACCATGCCATTAATAAAATCCAAAGTATGAAAATCTATCTGTCATCAGTATGATGAATTTAGCCCATAATTCCTCAAATCAAATTCCTCTGTGAAAGCAATGGCTGTTCACAGATCAATTTGTCTGTGGATTCAGAGTAAATCAAAAATGAGCTGCCCAGAAGCTAAAATTTGAGTCCATCTAATTGGAAAAACATTCCAATTGCTAGGTCCGATTATTCACACAAAGTAAGCATATGGTGTGCTTATTGACTACAGCTACAGATCGCAGTCACCATTTTTAAACACTCTTTCCAGAGAAAATGGGTCCTTGGCACAGCTGCAGACACAAGCCATCACAGAAGGAGTAAGTGTAATACAGACATTTGCTGTATGCCCAACCCTAGTCTCTGTGGGCCTGCTGCGGATTGCTCCTTCAGATTTCTTTGTAATGGCATGTTTTACTCCCAAGCTGTGGAGAGAATAAGATCTCTACCTTGCAGTGGTAGGAACAAGCAAGACATCGGTGGGTTTGTGTGAGATCATATCCAAAGGTTGA
This sequence comes from Zapornia atra, assembly GCA_013400835.1. Taxonomy (NCBI): domain Eukaryota; kingdom Metazoa; phylum Chordata; class Aves; order Gruiformes; family Rallidae; genus Zapornia; species Zapornia atra. The sequence goes on along the minus strand of VZTU01032991.1, from coordinate 676,826 downwards.
AGTAAAATGGCCTTCTGAAGCCTATTCTGACCCACACAGAAAAATTACCTCTATTGCTCCAAAGCAAAGGGGATTAGACTTAGTAGTGAGCCACTGCTAAGCTTTTGTGGGTTTTGTGGGTCACCAGGGTCCAAGGTGCCTTATTGTCAGTGGTGTCCACTTCGGGCCCTTGGTTATGAAACCCCCTATCTCCATCCCAACTACTTTAATACTGTACAGTCTTTTTCCTGTTTCCTGCAACTCAGCCACGTGGCGCAACACATCATCATCCTGTGAACACCTTGTTCAGGTACTAACCTTTTCACCAGGAGAGGAGTCTGGGAACTCATGGTAGCCTACTGCTTGTACTGAAGTCTCCTTTCTTACCACTTACATCTGTGTGGATATATCAGATATCTCAGGGGAGATGTTCTCTGGAGGAACACTAGTTTTAGGTCTGAGGTGAGCACTCACCATTTTGACAAAGACCTAGAGTACTTCTCTGGGCTATGGATCAACAAGCAAGTGACAGGGGCCTCCCTGCACACCCTCCTGCACAAACTGCTGTACTGCACCTTGGCTGATGTGTCATGCTGTGGTTGACATGATGCACCCTGTTTTCCTGCCCTGTTCTCAGCAGTCCAGGTCATTGGTTCTCCCTAGGGCCGTTTAAAATGCCCGTGCTTGCTCCTGGCAATGCCCAAGCCACATCAGCCTCATATTTTCCATGTGATCCTTGTAAAAGTGAGTCTCCATCTTCTTTGTAGCTGCCCTTTAAGTACTGAAACACGGTGATGAAGTCTCCCCTAAGCTTTCTTTTCTCAAGGTTGAACAATCCAAATTCTCTCAGCTTTTCTTCATATAAGCAGACTTCCCAGTCCTTAGATCAGCCTGGTGGCCCTTCTTTGGACCCTCTCCAACCTGTCCATGTCTTTTTTTGTATTGAACACAGTATTCGAGGTGTGGACTGACAAGTGTTGCATGAGAAAAGCACTGAGTAGAATGGGAGAGTTTTGCTCATTTTCATCTTCAGAAAACACTTAATTCAATATGGATACACAGATAGAAACAAGAGCTAATCAGGCTCATATTTTACAGATCAGGCACCAGTGGAACTGAACACTTACTTAACTTCATAAGGATTTCATGTGTTAGCCTGTGCTTGTCAGAAACAAAGAGCAGGAGAATCCCCAAAATGAAAAGCCAGTGTCTGATTTGACCATTAAAATCTGGCAGAAAAGCAGAAAAGTTTGTACTGCTAAAAAATCAGCTGCTACAGAAAAGAGGAACAAGGCAGAGGAAAGGAGACCTAAACCCTGGGATGCAGATTTCCAAGAGTCCAGTGCAACAAAAACACATTAAGGAATAAACTTTTACTAGAAGTAGTAAACAACAAACATAGGTGCTCAGGGAAACGCAGGGATTGATAAAGAAAAGTTTATATGAAGACACTTGTAGATGAAACACTAACCTTGTGTTGATCAGGGAACAAAAGATACAGCCTTAGAAAACCACCAGTGAAAATGAAACCAGGACTACACAAAACGTGAGGGCAAATAAAAAGTTTTGCCATGATATAAAGTAGTAATCTTGCTGAGGGAATGCTGTAGGCTTTGAAAGACAAGGGAAGCATACAGAACCAGAAATCTCAATGACTTCCTTGCATCTGTGCTCACCAGGGAGATTGGAGGAAGCAGGAATAATTTTGTTGCACTCAGACAGGGAAGGCAAAAAATAACAACTGAAGAAGGTACCAGAAGAATCATAAAAGGAATTAATTAGATCAGACAAGAGAACTTCAGATAGCTCCAGAATTTGACAGAGAAGGAATTAGAAGCAAATTGTTCACATATATTTATGGTATTTTCATTGACTAGAAAGGGACTAGAGAGAAACCAGTCTGACACCCCTTATTTAGGATGATAATGAGGGAGGGACCATGAAAACACAGTCCTTTACAAAAGGGTTAAGTAAAAGTTTTCCAGTTAAATAATTAGCTAGTTTGGTATCTGCCAGGTGGGAAGCTAGCAGAGTGTTTGACCAATGAAATGCAGATTTAAGTCTTTAGTTTTATTCTTAAAAACATCCCACCGTAACAAATCTCAAAAGAGGAGAAGTTTTAGGTCCAAATTGAGTGGTTTGGTTTTTTTTTTCTTGACTTCCTGTCTGCTGTTACTTCAGAAACCTGACCTTTAATAAATGTCCTAATGGTCAAATCCTGCTTTCAGCTGGAGACTGCAGTGAAGTCACAAATCTGTGATGATGATGTCAAATTGGTTCTATGGAAAAGTTAGCCATGTCGCAGTTCACTGTCAGCATTTCACAAAGATTCAGAAGAGGGTAAGAAAGGCTTTGGAAGTGCCAAATCTAACTTGAAAGAATGCCCTTTGTAAACAAGTATATGAAACAAGAGTTGAAAGATAACGCTGTCACTGTTAATTGGAGACATTTAGATATTTTAAATCATGATGCCTCACTAAAATATGGTAATTGCCTATGAAATGTGACAAAGCCCTGGCCTGTCTCTTTGCTAGGGAACATAAATATCATGCAACTTGCGCTTCAGTGCTACAAAGAGAATGTGTTTTGCACATTGGCTCTAAGATCAGATATTGCCCCTGACACATTGATGCCAGTTTTTTGCATTTATGTTACAGCATGTGAGATTTTACTTTAAAATACAGTTCCTGTCAACATACAGTTATATGCTAAGATCAGAGCTTTTGTTTAAAATGTATCTATGGGGACACATTTGAAAATATGAACCAAGCGTGTCCCGAATGGAGACAAGGAGAGACCCAAACTGCAAATTTTCTTCAAGAGAACTCTTTTAGTTTTGTTGTGCTTTAGCCACAGCTGGCAGCTAAGCATGACATGGCTGCTCAATCACCTCTCCCTCTTCACAAGGGAATGGGGAGAACAGAAAAAAAAAACCCTCATGGGTCGATACAAAGATATTTTAATAGGATAACAAAGGGAAAGAATAATAATAAAAACAACTAAGATAACAACAACAAAAACAACACCACCACCACAGGTGATGCACAGGTGCAATTTCTCACCACATGCTAAAGGAAAAGAAAATAACCTTATTCCCAGTCTGTTTCCAAGCAGCGAATCTGCCTCCTGGCTAGCTTCCACAGTTATATACAAAGGATGATATTATATAGCAGGGAATATCCCTTTGGCCAGTCCAGGTCAGCCGTCCTGGCTATGCTCTCCCAGGTGCCTGTGTACCCAGTGGGGTGTGAGAAGCTGAAAAGTTCTTGACTTAATAGAGACACTACAACTGCCCAACAACAACTAAAAAAATCAGTGTGTTATCAACATAATTCTCATCCTAAATCCAAAACACAGCACTATATCAGCTACTAGAAGGAAAATTAGCTCTATCCCCACTGAGACTTGTACAGTGTCTACCCATTTTTCTATACTGTCTACATGATGCCTAGGTCCTACACTTCCCAGTACATTCCAATTAATCTAATCATCATCATCACTTTTCCCATATTTCAATATGTACACAGAGATATCATTCCCTTACTCTATGGGCCATCCTGCTAAAATATCCACTGAGTTTATTTAATCCATGATTTTGGGCTCCATCTGTCATAACAGTCTCTCAGGGCAGGAGAGACGGTGTATGGTGTTGGAGTCTTGCTTGCTGCGTCTGGAGCTTGTAACTGATCTATCTGGTGCAGTCCATGCTCACAGGCTGCAGGTTGAAAAGGATTTGTTCTTTTCACCTCCTTCACAAGAACTATTTTGAATATGCAGAAGCTAGAAGAGGAGCTCAGTAACACTTTGGAGACAAAGGTCACCAAGTGAAGTTAAATCTATCTTAAACATCCACAAACCACAAGGAAAGGGATTGGCTAAGCACTAACTCAACAAAAGGCTACAATAACTCAGTGAAAGATAAAGGTGGAGGGGGTATATCATGACCACTGACCCATAGACCCCCAACCCAAGAAACTCAGGGACTCAAAACTTCTTTTATTGAGGATGCATGCTAATTTACGTAAGAAGTGGAAAAGAGACAGAGCCTGTGCAAATAATGGGAACAGCGAGCGTAAGAGAACATCCCCATTAGTAGAACTGACGCTGGATCCAGAAGTGGTGATTTCTCTCTCTCCCTCTCTCCCTCTCTCTCTTCTCCTTTCCTATCTTTCTTTCTCTCTCTTTTCCCACAAAGCTGCCTACCAAAGTCTGTCTGTCTGTCTCTCTCCTTTCTCTCAAATCTGCTAAGTAATGCAAAGCCTACCTTGGCTCCCATAAAGCCACAGAGCTCATATAGATATAATTGTGAGGGTGTCAATGTTAACAGCATATCTGATCTCTGTGCACCTATTAAAGTTAACATTTGTGTATGGACCTTAAGTGCTTTCTGATTCAGTTCCAACAAAGGGAATCAGTGAATCTGAGTCCCCTGTCACTCCTCTTGGACCATGATGTGACCATGATGTGACCATGATGAGACCAATGAGTTTGGCATCTGCCAATTCCTTTTAGAAAGTTTACTATTAGGCCTTAGCTAGCAGCTTAGATTTACCAAAGTCAAATCTTTATTCACTAAACCAAAATGGTGTGAGTTTTGCAAAATCCCTGGTTAACATGCAGAAAGAACACTAGGCAAAACCCTTGTTTTCCTTCTCCCAAGACTACTGGAAGAGTAAGGATCCTGACAAGGATCTATTAGAAACTCCAGTCTGCCCAGTCTCCATTCTGGAGAGTACTGCTCCATTACAGCTGTGCTGAAAGGATCACTTAAGAGTGAGCTTCAGATCTCAGGAAGAAACAAAATCAACAAGTAGATTTATGGAGAGAATACAGCATACTAAAATACGGTGAAACATTGTAACTATTAAATAAACGGCATGTGCAATTAAATTTAAAATTTAATCTGTAGAAGGAGTGTTCAGCTACACTAATTTCTCTCAAAGCTTTGTATTTTAAAAGTATTTGCTTAACATGAAGTCAAATTTTCCAATGCCAAAAGCAAAAAGTGACATAGTTTCCAGATGTAGAATTTCATAGATCATGTCTTGAATAATTAAAGGCTGCCAGATCCGAGAAGGCTAGTAATTGAATCTGTATAGAATACAATTTATTGTCAAATAATACCAGACCTTCAATGGAAAGAAGAAATCGCAACTCTCTAACATAGATTTTTTATTCTGGGAATAAGCTTGAAGGTATGGATTGAAAACATCAGCTTTTCCTTCCAAACCGAAAAGTTAAACCAAAAGAAGTTCCTGGGAACATCATATGTTCTGTACTGTTTGTCTCTCTGTATTCCTGCATTTGCTTGTTATTTTCCATTGGAAAATGCATACAAATTATTCATTTTCCCTAACCTGCTCTATGTGTTCAGAGGAGACAGACCTGAACATCAGCTGTTTGTATTCAGCTCAGTTCTGCTCAAAATAGTTTATAGTTGAGTATAAACTGAACCATCAGAAATAGGATCTCAATCCTCTGAAATGTCAGCAGATCAAGTTCACTGCACAAGCAGGAGCTGAATTTTCAATCCAGAAGGCTGCATCACTGTCAAAAGCTCAAGATTATTTAGGTGAGCTGATTTACTAACATGGCAACTAACAAGATTTGTGTTCCAAAGTTTGATTTATACTTTGGATTCATCTTGTCAGACTGACTCTAAATAATATCTGCTAAAAGCAACATTTTAAATGGTCCATTTCAGTTTGCTCAGATTGCTCATAAGCCTGTGGTAAGGCTACAAAGCATTACTAATGTCAGGCCTACATTCTGCTTTGTGCTGGGCTACCATGTAAGGAAGGAAAAAAACCCGATATTGGTAAATGGGATGTGGGAGGCTGGCAGGAACCTGACCCAGCAGCTGCAAAGGGTAAGTATGTATCCCAGCTCACCTCATCATGGACAGGCTCATGATGGAGGGAAAGAACAATACCAGTGTCTTGTCTCCCCCTCTTCTCTTTACCGACTGCCACAGTTTTAGCCCCAGCTGGCTGCTACGTACCACACAGCTGCTTGCTCACACCATGGCGGTGGGATGGGGGAGAGAATCCCAAGAGCAAAAGTGAGGAAACTCATGGGTTGAGATAAAAACAGTTTAATGGGACAAACAGGAAAAAAAAATAATAGCAAGAAGGAGAAGATACAAAACAAGTGATGAACACACAATTTCTTACCACCCAAAGTTGATGCTGCACAAGACTTCCACCTACCCAGACTCTCAGCTCACCCCCAGGTATAAACAGAACATGATGTCATAGTATGGAATATCTTTTTGTTTAGTTTAGGTCTGCAGTCCTGTCTCTGTCCCCTCTCAGCTTCTTGGGTGCTCCCTGCTTTCACGTTGGCAGAGCAGTGTGAGAAGCCATAGCGTCCTTGACTGGTTTGCAACAATGAAAAATATCAGCATGTTATCAACGCTGCTCTCATCCTACATCTAAAACGTAGCACTACACCAGTGGCTAGTAAGAAAATTAACTCTGTCCCTGTCGAAACCAGAACACTGACGTCTGAGCTGACATACCCAGTGCCGGGACTGTGACTTTGGTGAAGACAATGGCAAAATAGTCTTTAATTGCAGCAGGTCTTTGGTTTTACCCTAGGGGAGAATAAAATGCACGCATCCTTCCCTCAATCTGCTCTACAAAAAATGAGGTGACGTCAGCAACTTTGTCGCATCAGAGCTGAGGCTAAATCAGAGAGTAGAGAATGGCAAAGAAGGGTTTTTTTCTTTTCAAATCCTGTCAGACACCTTCACAAAGTCGTTCTTTCACAGGTTCACACCTTTACTCTTTTATTGTTGATGAAATCTGAATATCACAATGAAAAAAACAAAGTAGTTCTGAGATAAAGAGGTTTTTTTTTTCCTTTCACATTCTAACTTTAAAAGTTGTCACGACTGTTAATGAATTACTAAAATAGAAGCACATTTTAGAGAGAGGTTAGTGCATTTTCAGTAAGGTTTAGAAGTACAAGTTATAGTTCAGATACATAACATGAACTTAATGATCTGGAGACAGCTTCCCACAGGGAAATCAGTGCTATATATAACAAAGCCTGTTTGTTACGTATTTCTCTGTCTCCAGTATTCTGGAATAGGTAGAAGTTCATTAGAGCACAAACAGAAAATGTAGCAGGGCAGACAAAGCTCTGCAAATGGCTGCATTGAAAGGCTGGATGACACAAGACCACGTGTCCCATTTGGTTTTGGTTCCAGTGGCCAACTATGGGTATTGTGTCTGACTGAGATGGAGTAAATTTTCCCCATAGCAACTGTCTTAGCCCTGTGCTTTGTATTGGTAGGTAGCAAAGTGTTGATAGCAGACCAGTGTTTTGGATACTGATGAGCAGTGCTGGAACACCATCAAAGCTGTCTCTTTGACATTGCCTCCTCACCAGTAGGCTATGGGTACGCAAGACCTTGGGAAGAGATGTAGCAAGGACAGATGATCCAAAGTGGCCAAAGGGATGTCCCATACTATGTAATATCTGATCGGCAATAAAAGCTAAGAGAAAGGAGGAGGAAATGGGGAACAGTTGTTATTTTCATTTGTATTCTGGAGCAACCACTATGCATACTGAAACCCTGCTTCCCAGGAAGTGGCCAGACAGTGCCTGCTGATGGGAAGTAGACAATAAATCTTTTGTTTTCCTTTGCTTCCATGCACAACCTTTGATTTTGTTTTATTAAACTGCCTGCAGTTTAAAAACCCATGAGGTTTTTTTTGATCTTGTTTTCTTCCCCTCTGTCCTTCTGAGGAAGGGAGTGACGAAGTGGCTTGGAGGGTACCTGGTGCCAAGCCAAGGTCAATCCAACATAATGGGTTAAGCACAGGGTATGTCTACACTGTATTTTCGTACCTTCACTGGAATCAAGCTCCCATAAAGAGATGCCACATTTCTTCAGATGGGTGGCTTCATTTCAGCAGCAAAGAAACAGGTCCTGTATGCCACTGTTGGGTGCTGCTGAGTCACAGTAACCCAGAACAGGAGGAACTGTGTTGCCTCTGAAGTCCATCCCAGGGTAATCAAAAACAGAGCAGGTTCTCAGCATCCCAACATCCACTCTGCAGCATCTCCACACCCCAAAACAGCTTACCTAGAAAACCTCAAATCCTTAGTACAAAGGAGTCATTGAAAAGCAAACGATTTTAATCTGTGGGATAGAAAGAGGTTCTGCAGTTGAGCTGGCAATTCTTGATCTCTATTATTGATCAGATAGTCATTTGTTATAACGATGGCTAAGGAGTCAAGCAATGCTACAAATACCATCATTTTGATTTATAAAATGTGGAAACCTCTTTGTCTGCATGCTTCAAAAGAATGCAAAGCTTTACAGCCTTTGCTCCCCAGAGAGGTGTGCACACAGACTTTTTTCAGTATATTTTTCCATTTACTTTTTGTGTTGTAAAACCAGAATATTTAAAGACTGATAGTGAATTTGTGAAGGTTAATATTATGTTGCCAAACATCTACCCCAAATGTCCACTTCTAGTTCTAGGGAAGATAATGACTATATAGCCTGTAACCCAGGATAACTCAGCAGGTTTACTAACTTACTATGTCAAGGGGGAATGTTTATCCTGCACATGTGGGATCAGTTTTACCTCTACCAGTTTGGCACAGAAGAGTTGTAATCCACAGCATGTATTCAAACACGGATTTCAAGAAAATATCTCCACTTTTGTTCTGAGTATGCTCAGATGTGGCTGAAGAATTCTCCACAAAGCAGAAGAGAGGAAGGAGCCATGAAGTACACATTAAAGAGAGAATCATTCATGATCTTTCAGCTGCATCAAGTATCAAGGGCTTGCTCATTGTGCATTGGAAGAAGTGTCCAGTACACAGGCAAAATGAATGTGGCTGTAACATGAACAAAGACTGGACAATAGTAATGATAATGACTGTTATTGAAAGCTGGAGAGGGGCTGTTTACAAGAGCACATAGTGATAGGACAAGGAGTCCTTTAAAATGAAGAAGTGTAGATTTATATTAGATATAAGAAAGAAATTCTTCCCTGTGAGGGTAGTGAGGCCCTGGCACAGGTTGCCCAGAGAAGCTGTGGCTGCCCCATCCCTGGCAGTGTTCAAGGCCAGGTTGGGTGGGGCTTTGGGCAACCTGGTCTAGTGGAGGGTGTCCCTGCCCATGCTGGGGGAGAGGGTTTAGATGATCTTTGAGGTCTCTTCCAACCCAAATCCATCTGTGATTCTATGATTCTATGACTGTAACTAATAAAAGGAGACAGTAAAAACACAAGTAAGCAAATTAGCATGGTGTTGTTCAAAACAGCTTCAAATAGTCCAAGAATGAAGGGAAGACCTGTGTAGCATAGAAAGGTAAAAGTACCACTTCATCATGCCAAACTGAGAAAATTACCCCTAAAAATGGAATGTACAGCTCTAATTCATACAAGTAAGAGAGACAGTGAAGATAATCTGAGTGCATAATGACTGTGGTGGGAGCATCACAACATAATTGCAATGTTCCTTTTTGCCACAATGTATCATTACATCACCTTTGTTCCTCGGGAACAAATATATTTATTTGAATTGAAGCGCTTAGATTCCCAAATTCCTTTGTATCATGCCAAGACCTGCATGACATCTCCATTCATTGTGTCAAGGAGTTGCAGTTGTAGATAGTTGTGGCTGTAGTACAGTCTTTGGTTTTGTCTCCGCTTCATATTTGTGCCGCCAAAATCAGGAATTTGCTCAGTGTGTTAACTTATCTTAACTGGTCCAGGGAGACTTATGGGGGAATGTCCTGCAAGAAGGCATAATATTTCTTCCCCAAATGCAGGTCCCTCGTATAAAAAAACTACCTTGGTTGAGATGCCTGATGCCAAACGTCCTCAGTGAAAGGGGAAACTGATTTTCCCCATTATTTAAATACTTCATCTATCATTTTTATGATGTGTAAAATGAAGACAATACCTGTCGTATTCCCAAAGGCATCATTAGACCCAGCTCACTAGTTTCTTCTAAAGAGATTCCTCAGATTAAAGAAGAAATGAAGAAATGTATTACTATTATTTCACCACTATCAAGAAATTACACGCAGTCCTAAGACAGATAACAATGAAGTTAGGAAGAGTCAATAAACTTTTCTCTGGCATAATTTTTTTCATGTGATATATGTTCTATACCTAGTCCTGTCGCTGGTAGACACATAGCAGTATGCCTGCCATTACTGTCCTGTGACATGTTATATCACTTGTGAAGAGATGTGGTTGAAAATACTTAGTTTCTTGCCATGTTTTCCAATAGAAATCTTTTTTTCCCTCTCTTGTTGCAACTTTCCAAAGATTGTTTTTGTTCCTGTTGGGAGAAATAAGAAAGAAAAAGGAAAAAGAATAAGTTGACATCCCTACTTTTAAAATTTATTTTTCTTTTAGAGAGAAATAGTTAGCTTTTAGATTAACATATTAAAACACTCCTGAAATATTTCTGCCAATGTGCTTTTTTCCTATGAACTTGCAATTTTTTTCTTGAGGGCTTTTAAAATAAATTTTAAAAAAGAAAAAGAAGCAGCCAAAATATTTAACCTGCTTTGCTGACCACATATGCTCTACTTTTAAAATGAACAGTATGCATTTCTAATGCTGCTTGCTATTTTTCATTAAATCTGTGCAATCATTGCAAATAATTTCTGTGAATCAATGATAGATCTTTCTAAATTTTTTTATATAAAATTATGGGGAAAAGATAAGGGACCAAAGAACCTCAAAATGCCTATCTCACCAGAAAGAAATGATGGTAAAATAAGGATTTCCAGCAGAATACAGTCTTGATACACAGAAAAAACCTACTTCTGTGGAAACCACTCACCTAAAACCTGGACAAAGGAAGCATCTGATTGCTTATCTGACTATGCCTCATCTTTAACATGAAGTTTGTGAGATGAAGCAGCCACTGAGGGGATGTGGCTGGCTCCCCAGAGCAGGAGTACTGTGGTCCACAGCTGAGAGCAAGCCCTGGTACGTGGCCCAAATGTGCTGAGTTGCATGCTTCCTACTGATTCAGGACAGGTCAGCATGCTTGAAAGACTTATTAATCACATATTAGTGCAGCTGCATTTATCACAGATAAAATGTGAGTGGCACCCAGAGTGAAGACCACTGGAGTTTTCTCACTTTCACTATCCCAATTCTTTCCCACCACAGGGACAGGTGAGCAAGTGACTGAGCGTGGTTAGTTGCCAGCTGGGGCTAAACCACAACACCCCTAAATTGGTCTTTTCAGGAAAGCTAAAGCAAGCACAGAGAAAACACAATTCATATTGCAAACATGAATGAATGCATGTTTGAGAGAGAACAAATGCATTTCTCCTTGTCCTTAAAATAATGTTCAATTTTTAAGAGGTTTTATAGGCAATTTACAAGAGCCGAGTATCAACAGATCCCCCTTGGCCTCCTTGAGAACCCCTGAGAATGGCCTGATGAAAATGAGCTCAGATTTGGTCAAGTAATGAGTCTTTGAGAACAGTATTTTGCCACATGTGGAATTTTTTAAAATTTGTTTTTAGTATAAAAAATAATTCATAGTGAATATAACTGTTCTCTGCATGCATGAGCAAATGACAGCAAGCAGAATGTTAATGTCTTCTGAGGTACATCCTGAATAAGCCATATTCTTCCTTTATTCACTGCTTAATAAAAAGCACATAAAGAACCATATTGCTCCACTTGGACTACTGCAATGATGGAAAAATTAGGTTAAGCAAGCATGAGGGGGAGCACCAGGATGATTTAGAGGTTGCTACAGACCCAGAAATCTCAGAAGGCCCTGCCATTTCGTCTCTAGATCTGCTAAATGGAAGCGTACAGTCACAGAATAGTAAGGCAGCAGGAGGTCAGGATCCTCCTCCTTTTTAAAAGCAGAAAATACCAGGAATGCCCAATATCAGACCTTGAGATCACAGACTGGCTACACACACAGCTTGGGGGATCAGACACTGGAGTCCAGCCATGCTGAGAGGGATTTGGGGCTCTTGGTTGACAGCAAGATAAACATGAGCCAGCAGCATGCCCAGGCAGCCAGGAGGGCCAACCATATCCTGGGGTACATCAAGTATGGCACTGCCAGCTGGTCTGGGGAGGGGACTGTCCCACTCTCACTGTGCTGCTATGGCCTCACCTCAAGTACTGGGTGCAATTTTGGGCACCATGGTACAAGAGAGACAAAAATATTGGAGAGTGTCCAGAGGAGGGCAATGAAGATGGTGAAGGGTCAGTTGGGGAAGACTTATGAGGAGAGGCTGAAGTCCCTTGGTTTGTACAGCCTGAAGAAGAAGAGGCTGAGGGGGGCCTTATTGTTGTCTATGGCTTCCTGACAAGGGGGAACAAAGGGGCAGGTGCTGATTTCCTCTCTTTGGCAGCAAGTGATAGAACCCAAGGGAATGGTGTGAAGCTGAGATGGGGAGGTTCAGGTTGGATGTAAGGAAGAGTGTGGTTGGGCACTGGATCAGGCTCTCCAGGGAAGTGCTCACATCCCCGAGCTTGACTGAGTTCAAGCAGTATCTGGATGATGCACTCAGTCACATGCTCTGATTCATGTGGTCCTGTGTGGAGCCAGGAGTTGGACTTGATGATCCTTACAGGTCCCTTCCAACTCAGGATATTCTGTGATTCTATGATTGTATGACTGCAGGATTCAAGCATGAATGTAGTCACTATCTGGATTCTTCTCGTGGATTACTGAGATTGCCAGGTGTAGAGGGCTTTAACAGCTCACCATGGCCTTTGTGGCGAAAGACTTTTTTTTTTATTTTTTATCCCCACAGTTTCGTGCTGGATGTACTAGAATATGACTTTAATCTTTGTGAGATTAATTCTGGATCACTGTACTCTTATGTAATTTCTCAAGGTGTGCTACTTAAGGAAAAGCAGGCACCCAGTACAGCTTCTTACATCTGTTCAACAGCCAAATTCCCAACACAAACACTAATTCTGTATCAGCTAAAGGTGCTGCAGTTGAAATGTAAGAGACAGTTGCTTTGCAACTAGCTTGTTTTCAATGACCAAGCTGCAGATGACATCTGCATGGGGGAACAGGAGAGGAAGGTTGCTTCCTGTGGGGAGGTGCTCCAGGAAGGAGGTGTTGTAGATGATGGGATTTTGTTCGTAATGACTCCTTGGGCACCCACAACCATGATGCTTTTTTGGGTGCTGCATTCTTTTCTTATAGCTCAGAAGGGCAAAAAGACATATGAAGTGATCCCATGTGCTTTCCAACATGTTGCAACACCTAGCAGTGCCAGGACTCAGGAAAGGGTGGAGAATCGGTACTTTTGGAGGTCATTTCCCTAAATTACCCCAGGCTTTCACACACATCCTGACCAAGCAAGCTGCAACTGAAATTACATACTGAAAGATCACATGCTTATTGTTCTTTACTTTCATATATTTCCAAGAACTTTCCATAGACAAGTAAGCATTTGACCAAAAATGAGGCTCTGGGGCACTTGGAGACAAAGTGAGCAATCCGAAGCATTAGTAGCTATTATTACTATTTGTTTTCGTATTGTATCACCATCAATGGAGACCCATTCCTGGGTCAGTTCCCTTGTCACTGCACAGTTACAAAACTAAATGACAGTTCATGCACAAATGAGCTCATAACCCAAGTAATGGCATGTTTTAACAGCAAGTGTATTCAGAAAAGCCTTCTGTCTTTTCTGGTTAGCCAGGAAATGAAGCTTTTTTCCCTCTGTCAAAGGCCTGGCAGGACTCATCCTTCATTTGGACACATCCGTAACAAACAGCTCTCCCTGAGACTGACCTCAGACAGTACCACAAAAAAATCAACCTGGCTGCCACATTGAAAGCTATCTTGGGGTGCCAGGAAGCAGAGACACAGCATCAGTCTGCTGTGCTCCTCACCACTGAGGACGCTGACGATGGTCTTTTGAACTCTAAACATCAAGCTGCCTCAGGCTCATCTCTGCTTTCACCTATCCAGCCACAACCAGGACAGGGCAGAGAAAAGCAAAAGGAAAGATTTTCCTGTCGGCAAACACCATATTGTTTTTCCAGAAGTTAGCAATAAAACTCTTAATATGGCTAGATATGCATAGTAGTGCAGGCAGACTGATATCTTGACGTGTGTGTGTATTGTGCCAAAAAGAGAGACAAAAAAAGAAACCCCAGGTGGCCTTGAAATTACAGACTGTGTGCTGGTGGGAGCTTTTAAATTCCTCTGTAAAATACCCCACACCCTGAACAAAATCATGCCTAAAAATAGGCCTATAAAAGATATGTGATGGCATTTCTCTATCTGAGTTCACGTGTATTTTACAAGCATGAGATTCACCAACCAAACTATGGATGTAATGTAAGATACTCACAGTCATTTAGTTTTTGTATCTGATTTGAGTTCAATTCTTATCCTGGAAGAGAAAACATTGAGAGTTCTCAGAGCAAAACAATTGTTTCAATATAGTAAATTGAATCCAAACATGAAAATAAGATGGAAGACCTATTTTCCAGAGCTGTAGGCACACCTAATTAGAGTTCTCAGACACAGACTCCAGAGAATCGAATGAATGGGGTTTATGTATTACTAGAGAAAGTAAAATAATCTGAGCAGGAAGACTAAAAAAACCCAAAAGACACAATTATGCCATAAGTTTATTCTAACAGATTACTTAAAGGTATGTAAAGATTATAACGATATATAAATGATCTGAAATGTTTCCAGTAGAACCAGAAATGTTTAAGCACACTACTGTCCTCTCAGACACAATGCTGCTAAATAATCCTATCCCTTTCCACGTGTGAGCTAGCTGGTTTGTTTTAAAGTGCTTGTGATCATACATGTGATCATACTTATGCTACAGATTGACAAGATTGTGGTATCTGACAGATGAGAGCTACAGATATTCATGCAGCAACTCAACACAACAAAATGTTTTCAGGTTTTGAATGGACATTGTTTTTTCCCTCAGCTTATTGAGAGCACTATGAAATAATGAGGTATGACATAGCTCTCTTGAGGCGACTTTGCTATAGGACTGAGACCTGGTTCTTATGAATGCAAATGGAGGCTATTTGTGACGTAAAGTGTTCGTAAAACCCTGGGCAAAAGAAGCAAAGAAAATATGAATCCCCTTGTGACAGCATGGGAAAGAGGGTAGAGAGACTGAGAATGTCCTTACAAGAATCACATTAGGGATATTGACATTAATGGCAAAAAAGTCTGCATGCCTAAACAGCAACATGTATGACCAAACCAATACCAAACACTGGCCAGAGGTATTTGGTGCAGGTGCCAAAAGCAGGATGACCATGTTGGTACAGCACCCAAACTGAGCCTCAGAGGGCAGTGCTACCAGACTGACACTGGCCAGCTCAAGGATCCCTTCGTGATGTATGCTGGGCTGCACAGGCATCTCTGAAATAATTTGCCCAATGGGAATAAAGCTCAGAGCAATGAAGCTTCAATGTCTTTAAATCAAGGGTAGCCTTTTCATGATGGCTTGCTTAATTTTGACAAGCATCCTCCTTATCTTTATCCCACTGCTCTTTTTATGTCTGCCATCTCTAGCCTTGCCGCGGAAACATTTGAATATGTGAGCTATTTTCAACCAAGGATGGCAGAAGTGCAAAAGAGATATGAAAATGTCTGTCTTTTCTTGCAGACAGACAGGCAACCCCATAAGTGCCCTCTGCTGAAGGTCACAACATGAACTCAGCCCTGTAATTGGGGATCACAGAAACCAGGCCTTTGTGTTTCACTGAAC
This sequence comes from Zapornia atra, assembly GCA_013400835.1. Classification (NCBI taxonomy): domain Eukaryota; kingdom Metazoa; phylum Chordata; class Aves; order Gruiformes; family Rallidae; genus Zapornia; species Zapornia atra. The sequence continues at coordinate 661,111 of VZTU01032991.1, read as the reverse complement.
ACAGAATGAATTATATGTTACCCTGGCAAAATTTGGAGGGCTGCTATAGGAGAGATACCTATGTTGACTGTCTTGTGAGACTCCTCCATCTTACCTTCCCTGACCTTCTAGATATGCGGTAAAGGAAATGAAAAACTTATCAGCCAGGTTGATGTGGGTAATGTTAAAAGGTGCAGGTAGCAATGCAAGGAATGGCTTAGCTGAAATCAATCTGAAATAAATGTCCAGCAAGAAAAACATGGGATAGATACTGATTTCTCCTGACAAGCAGCTAGCACTCAAAGTGGATGGAGTGCTGTTCACACAAATAATTAAGAGGAAAGATATTTGGAATAGAAGGAAGAGAAAAGTAAGTAGATGGGGATTTATTCCATTTTAGAGGGATGACCTAAATAAAAAGAAAAAAATGAAGGTAAATTAAAACGAAGCTAAACTCTAAGGGAGAAATGCTGACACTGATCTATAATTAATAAACTAATACCTTTCAAAGCCAAGAGAGACCAAATAATCATCTATCGTGATGTCCTGCATTAGAGATGTGAGGAAGACAGGATTTTGAGATTTTGACATTCAGCTTTTTTTCCAGTTAAGACCTAAAGCTGACTATTCAAAAATTCTCCATGAGAGAAAATGCTGAAAAGGTTTGTCTGAACTCAATAAAATATATAGACAGCCCCCAAACCAAAACAGTAGAATAGTGGAAATTTGGATTCACCAGTTTTATTGGGGAGGGGGAAGAGGGGGGGAAGGTAGCATTACATGCTTTTCCGAATGAAAAACTGATATTTGGCTTTGAAAACATTCAAAGTGTAAAATTCAGAATTAGGGGAGGGTTTTTACTTGTCAGAGAAGAAGTGTGAAATGAGTTTATTTGAAAAGTACTTTGATTCTTATGATAATTAATTTTCCCATGAAAAAAGGTGGTTCTCAAACTCTTATAAGACCACCTTTATCCCACATAGGTTAGGCTAGACAGTCCTGCCCAAAGCTGACACCTTCTGGCTGTGCAAAGGTAGACTTTTTAGAAAGGCATCTCGTCAGGGAAAAAAAATCATTAAGGGATAAAGAATTCACCATATTGACAGGATGACACAGAAAGGTTATGAAGCAAGTGCTTAGGAAGAACTCCAGGAGACCAAATAGATTAAGAAAAAAAAAAAAAAAAGACTAACCTAAAAAGGGACAAAGTTGTATCTACTTCTGCAGGACTTTTAAGAAGAAAAAAGACCATATAGAGGACGTCTCATGCAGAAGGAGGCAGATTTGTTGCAAGGATAGCACATGGTAATTTCTCCCGAGTGGTTGAGAAAATGGTAGACCACAGCAAGGACTTCGAATGGAATTGTTTTGGTGATGGCTGGGTTGTGCTCTGTGTTGTTTCCAAGTTTATGCCATGTTGAGTCATGGAATACAGTCTTGGGATGGTGCAGAATTCCTGGAGGGTGTGGGTTTGTTGGGTTTTTTCTTCCCTCTGTCATAGAACAGCAGCAATAACTCATCTGCAAAGTAGTGAAGGTGACTGATGAATGTGACTGCTGCTGGATCCCCAGGGAAAGCTGAAGCAGCAAGTAGGCTCAAAAATCACATCGCTGAATGTAACGTCATCTAAGGACCAGTTGTGTGAACGGGACACCTTGGGAAGAAGCATTCACAGCAAAAGGGCTGAAAAAAGCTAACCTCATTTACTTTGCATATAAACAAATTAGGAGTGCCCACACTGGTATTTGCTGCACTACACAAGTTGAGGGATTTTAACTCCTAGCCCTCTTGAATGAGATCATGGTTACATACCTAATCATGCACCTTGCCTGCACAGGGTTATTTGTAGATTTGGAAAGATTTTCAAATATATATATATTTGAAAATATATATATATATTTGAAAAGCTTTTTTGTACTAAGACACTTTTCCAAGTCACTTAATACAATAACATAGTAACCAAAAAAACAAAAAAAAAAAAAGCCCCAAAGACACATTTGAGAATTTAGAAAAGTGAAGGATCCTCTAGAATTTCTCTGGTTTTGACCCATTTTATAATTATCTGCAGTATAAAATGTCTTCCAAATAATTGCAATCAGGTTAGAAAATGTCAGTTGCTCACCTGTGCATCCTAAAGAAGTGTCTGTATTCTGCTTTTAAAGCTACATGAAAAGAAACTCAGCTAGAACCTTTTGCAATTCAAAATATTTAGCTGAATGACAAGAAAACTAATCCTTGGCTTATTATTAGACATGATAAAAGATTTCTGAACATCCTGGATGTTCATATTTTTCTTCTGCTCTTTTAATGCAGTGCTACTCTGAAAAATGACTTTGTCAAAAATGTAGCTGAAGCTTTTAAATGTGTGAAATGGTTGTGGAGATGCAACACAAAATGTCTTGAAGAGGTTTAATGATTGGAGATGTGTACTCTGTTCTTTCTCATTTCCTCACCCTTCAAGGATGGCATCAAGTCTGATGTCCAAAAATTGAGGTGCTCAGAATCATTAGTCTCCCCTGAAAACCTGAGCCAGCTTCCCCTTGCCGTGTGTATCTGTCCTTGGTGCATAATCAGTTAAAATCAGAGGCTTATTTCAGCCCCTGAAATAAGTTTACCCCTCCCATTAGCTTCTGAGCATCAACAAAGCAGTGGGAGAGTGCAGTGAATGTGCTGGGTTTTGCGTGTATATTATCTATTGAACACGTTGCAAAACAGGTGAACCGCTTCTCCTTTTGACTGTGGGGGCTCCAGGCCCTGTCCTTGGCATCAAGAGAGACACCTGCTACCTACCATACAGTGGCATTAATTTGTCCCAGGATCCCAACGCCTTGCCTAAACCGGGGGACCAGCAGCTCCCTTCCCTCCAGAGACATAGATCACAACAATCTTCCTTCCCAGCTCTGAAAGTGGACCATGGGAGCTGAACAGTGTGACTGTTGAGGAAAGCAGGGACTATCCCTGACCAGAGGTGGAGGGACATGCCACCGATCACATTCACAAGGCAATTAGAAACAATCTGTGAGACCTGCTGGAAATCCATTGCTCAGGATGATGTGTGAAAAGGAACAAACAAATGATTCACCAGGAACAGACTGCTAGCAAGGCAAGCAGCTAAGGAAAAGGAACCCTTTTACTTGTACAGGGAGCACTTTTGATGCAGGATTAGTAAAATAAAATAAACACAGCCCTCCAGAATGACATTTTGACAGAGCAAATTTTAGGAACTGAATGACATCCAAAGTAGCATTCTTAAGCGGATGCTGGGGTTGGGGCTGGATTAAAATGATGCTTTGAAATTATTTTAGTAGCTTTAATGATTAGGAAACAGAATTTTATAGGACAATATTATGTATAATCTAAATGTGTCCATAAAGAAAAAAGTCAGAATATTACTGAGAAATGGTCTTTTATCTTTACAGTTAGCAAATAACACTAAAACGAGGAAAATTAAACATCTTTTCCCTATCCTGGAGTACTGCTTTCCATTAATTTTAGGTTAGCAAAATGAAGATAATTTATTCGAACCGCCAAGAGCTATATTCCTCTTCCCCCTTCTGTGTATATTTCTGTTGGTATAGCTGTGGAATTTCATGCTACTATCTTAAATATTTTTCTGATTTCATTTTAGTAGAGAGGTGCTAAATTCTGTTTCATCACATCTTGTACTGAACAGTCATGTGCTGAATAGATTTGGCTTAATTTTATTAATTTTGAATAATTAACACCCCAAATCTGGAAGATTTCCCAAGCTACAAATCCATCTAACAGGTGCCTCAGTGAAAACAGCTCAGATACACAGGGACCCAACAAGAACAGTATCACATTAGGATGTGCAATCCCTTTCTCTATCTGTGCTCAAGTGCAAACTGGTGCAAATTGGTCCACCTTCCATCAGCAGAACCAATAGTTTTCACAGAAAAAAAAATAACAAAAGACAGGTCACAAAATGCTGGCAAAAATGAATGCTGAACTTTTAGAAATTGTTCATCTAGACTGGTTCTACTCTGTTCCCTCAAGTAGTATGAAAACCTCTCATTCAGTAAGATAAAAATGTTTCATTTTGATAATAGCTGAACTACATAATTTATTATCAAAATTATATGCTGGATACATGTAATAAAGGAGGTGTGTAAATTCAATATTATCATGCATATTTTATTATGGGATGCAAGCTGAAATGAACAGAACTGGAAAAGTAGAAACAAAACACATTCACATTATTGAAATGAAACATTCATGCCTTATCAAAACAAAACAAGAAAATAGAAATGGTTCATTTAAACATTTCCCTGTCAAAAAAATAAGCTGAAATTTACATCCTCTTGTGAAATGTTTTGATTTTAAAAACGCTTCCTTCTCTGACAGGAAAAAGTGTTCTGCAAAAAAATTTCCTACCTGCTCCCTTTGCTAGATAAAAGCAAAGCAACATAGCACTGACTACAATGTTTCCTGAAATGGAGATCAGTCCAGATGGATATGACTTGTTCCAAGACTCTACTCCAATTTGGAGACATAGGCTGAGGTTCTAGCATCATCCTTGTGAGAGATGGTTCATCTTAAAATGGTACACCTGGACCAGTCAGGCTGTGCAGCCCAGCAGGTCCTTTGCAAATAGTCCAAGAAGGGATCTGAGCATAACAGAATGGTAAATTAAAGTGAATGCAGGTCTCCCCGTTCTGGCCAGGCCAGAGTCAGGCTCCCCAGTCAGCCAGCCCAGGTAAGCTGAGTTAGTCCAAGTGAGCTGAGTTAGGCTGGACTGTTTCCACACCATCTGACACCACTCCCCATAAAAGGGGCTGGTTGGAGAGGGGCACTGGTTTGGTGCCTCCAGAGCAGTCTGAGTGGTACAGGGCTGTCAAGTCAGTTCTTGCATGGTGCAGCACTCTGTTAAATTGGTAAGGTACCCTGTGTTATCCCTGGTGTGAGTGTAACTGGCTGTTATTGTTCTCATTTCATGGTGCTGTTGTCAGTAACCTGTCCTTATCCCAACCCATGGAGGGTCTCTCTGTTTCTCCTGTGGGAGCGAGTGGTGTGGGGTGCTTGACTGCTATCTGGGGCTGAACCCCTGCAGCAAGTGAAAGTATTTTAACTGTATTGAAACTACCAGACACTAGTGAGCATGATATTTGATGACCACTTCCAAACACGCCGCTTTCAAACTTTGGGAAGGCTGGAGGGCCTGATTCGAAGTCCTCAGTCTGTTAGCTTCCATTTCCTGACTTGAAAGGGCTTTGCACCCTAAGAAAACATGAGAAAAAAATGAATGTCTCCTTGTGATGCTTGTTCAGTATGCTGCTCTGATGAAATTTCTGTTCCCCAGTCATGCCCTACACACCTGGGTTACCCCTACCCTTGGCCTAGGTGATAAATGTACCTGCTCAAGTATCCAGGCTGAATGTCTGAGAGACAAAGTCACTGTGCTTCCCCCAAACTAACTTCCTCCTAACTTAATCTGGAGAAAAAAAGTTGAACAAAAATAAGTAGGAGTGCATCTCAGAGCGCTCTCTATGAGCTCCATAGTTTATGTCACTCATTTAGTGTAGTTTGGGAACGGGAAGGGTGAATGTGCTTTCCTGACCTTCTGAGGGGGCTTGTAGCTATAATTAAGAGAGCATAATTGCTGAAGTCTAATTACCTTCTTTAAATGTAATGTTCATAAGCCATGTGAGAAACAGCTTTAAAACTTGATTTCACTAATGGCTCCACACTAAAACCAGCCACCAAACAAACAAAAACTGGTGAAAGCAGATATCACATGATCACACTTTTACTGTTCTTCCCGTCAGGAAATGCAATAGGAGGGAGGACCAGAGAAGTTGGAAAAATTTCAGATTTTATTTGTGCATTTGAATTTTTCCTTTTGATGGTTTGTTTGTTTCTGGGTTGGTTTTTTTCCAGTTAAAGATCCTTTTTCATTTTAGTAACAGTGGCTTACGCTTGTACAAATCTCTCAAGGGGCTAGCTGGGTCTGTTGTTTGCTATTCTTCACCCGATTGCTACCACTGAAGTCTTTTTTGACCCCTCTTCCATGTTCACCAATGTGATCAGATCACATGCAGTTTGAGACCAGGGACCGTGTCTCCTCGCTTCCTATAGCACATAGCATGTGAAGACTTTACCCTCTGACTGAGGTTTCCAGACAGTAACAGAGTACTGTAAGTAATTTACACAGTGCTTGCCATCCAGATGGATGGTATTCTGCATGTTCATTTACTTGAACACTGATTCTTTGCATGCCTTTTTCTCAGACATACCCAGGGAGTGTACCAGAGTTTACCTATTTTTCCCCTTTTTTCATAATGAAATGTTTCTTTGACCTTTAAACAATAATGAAGGCAGATGACAATGTGCAGAAAATGTTTGTCTTAATTGTTTTGGGTGATGTGACTTCACTATGAAACTTCTTTCAGAAGCTTAATTACTCCCAGTGCTGCATTTACAGCAAAGGGAAGGTATCAAATGAGACAATGAAGGGAGTTCAGTGGTTTTGATCTTATTTTCTGAAATTGGGCAATCTCACGCTCTTGCCATTTATTAATACAGATCATTTCCTCCTATTTCTCACAATTGAATTGAGTTGCTGTTTGCATGCTGATGGGGCAAGTAAGTGGGGAGCTGCGTTCGTTGGGGCCTGATAATGGATGAGAGCCCTTCATTGAGGCAGGCGGTTCCTCTGGAGGCCCTGCGATTTGCCAGAATATATTACATTTTTCCAAGATTATTGCACAGCAGATGATTAATACTGCATGCTCAAATGGCCTTTTCAAGGACTGAGCGGGGAGTCGGGGCGGGGGGACGACTATGGGAGAGCCTCAGAAGACTAATATCCTATCTGCATGTTGTGATAGAAATGCATAATTGCAAGCAGCATTTTGTAACTTGCTGGTATAAAAACAGGAAGCTGCTGAGCAATGTGTAGTCAGAGGAAATATGTCTTCAGTTGACAAAACTAGAAGAGCCCTGCTGAAATCAATGCGGCTCTGCTGGTTTGCATTGGCAAAGAATCTAGGCCACAAAGCTTACTAGGGAGGTGGGAACTACCAAAGGTAAAGCGGTAGTTTTAGCAGGATGGGGAAACATAGTCCCTAAATAAAGGCCAGCTTATGGTGTGGACTCTACAGGGGTATGCAAATGAAGAAGTGTGCCTAGAAGATTTAACTACTGTCTGCTCTGTAGTAGCAGAGGGCCACACTGTGTCTCAGCCTGAGTAGGAGAGGTGAGGAAAAAACTGGTAGCCCTCTGCCATGGGCTCTATGGAGCAGACAAAAAGCTTCAGTTGGTTTAGAACAGCAATGAACTACGTTAAAGATGTGCCTAAGACTACAGTGACCTTTATGGTCTGCAAATAGGATAGTAAGGGGACCTGATACTAGTGGAAATGCTTTAGTAGACTTGAGACATGTAGCTGTATAGATAATTTTTCAGCTTTTGTGTCCCTGATGCAGCTTAGGTCATATTTTGGCAGTGCTGGAAAGCAGAGATTCATGTAAATGCCCCCAAATGACTGAGCAGAGTTTGGATGTACCTTGGATGGGCTCTGTGCAGTGTATGGCTATAGCAGTGTCCTGGGTTCATTAGGGACAGTGTTAATTTTCTTGCTAGCAACTAGTACAGTGATGCATTTTGGATTTAAGATAAGAATACCATTGATAACACTAATATTTAAGTTGTCAGGCAGTCAATGATTTCCTCTTCTCATAATGTCTGGACAAGAAGATGGGGGCCATCCAAGAAGCTGGGAGGAAACAGCCAGGACAGAGAACCCAAACTATTCAGAGAGATATTCTAGGCTGTATGATGTCATGGTGCATCTGTCCCTGNGTAGGGGGGTGGGCTGGGTGGTATGTTAGCTCAGGGTCTTGCATTGCCTTGACTTCAGGTGGAGAGAAATTGTGCTGTTCATAACTTCCTTATACTATTATTGTTGTTATAATTTTTATTATTCCTAGTAAATTTTCTCAACCCTTGAGTTTATTTCCTTTTCCATTTTTAGTTTTCACCTGTATCCCACTGGGAGGGGGGATTCGGGGAACGGCTGTGTGGTTGGTTTATCTGCCTAATGGGTTAAACCATGACAAGCAGCAATATTTTTGTAGCACGTCTTCTACATTTCAGGTACAAGAACTAGAAATGAACACAGATGTGAGTCCCAATAATGTGAGGAAATGTCTAAACTGATTCAACTTTCTCTTTAGTCTTTTAAGAAGCCTGAGCACTTTTGGCTAGCTGCATATATCATGACTCAAAATCTTAGAAGTACATCTAAATCAGTGCTGAGTTCCCATCCTTCCTCTCATGTCCTCTTCACTGCAGTAGCTGCAGACAGGCTGTACTATTCCTGAGAATGGCCACTGATTTCTATATGTATTTGGCTTTTACTTCTTTCACTCCCTTAAGTATACATACTACTCCAGCCGAGGTCCCCTCTGAGTTAATACTGTCAATGTTTTCTTGTTTGTCAGAGGGAAAAGGGGTGTATGTTTGTGCATGTCTCTGTTGCTGATGGACACTTGAGTCTGCGACAAACACAAAGGCTGCATACAGTTTTTATAGTCCTTAAGAGATCATCCATGATATATACAACTGGATGACTGTGCATTATTTCCTTACCAATTCCCTTATATCTCAGTAGGGTCTGGTAACATCTAAGCATAGAACCATTATCATTTATGCTTCATCTGTGCTACCAGACTGAGTAAAGTACTTCAACTTGTACTTCTTGGTCCTGGCTTCTGAGTTGAAGAAAGGCTGAGTTTGTTTTTGGCTAAGACTCCTTTCATGACTTCTATTAGTCAAAAAAAATTGGTGGTTTTTTATTAAAGGTTTTTTAATGCTGTGTCCATTTTTGTCACAGACCTACTGGGCTGGAAATGCATCTTTTTTGTATTTGCTGCTTAGATTATTTACTTGTTTTCTGTCCCAGGATGGATGCTGAAGACTCAAGACACTACCAAAAAGAACTAGGAAGAAGCTGATTGTAGCATAAGTGAACAGTAAAATATATTGGAGAAATACATGCACCTTGGGACCCTCGGCTTCCTGATGGTGCTTCTGTATAGCTAAGCTTTAAAAGGTATATCTTTTTAAGAAAAAAATCTACATACATAAATTGATCACTCTAAGACTGTCATGTTTTCCCTTTGGGTAGGAGTGTAATTTGGCAGCAATGTTGGTTTACTTCCTCACCATCAGTTCTCTGACAAATATTTGGGAACAGTTGACACTTTCAATAGAAGTTAGATGGGTGAATGAGGGTAGGAAAGGTCATGTTTCAGGTGATTTATCTGCAGAAAATAATTCAGTTGCTATGTCAAACCACTTCTGCATCTGGATCTTTGATTGCCAGACTATTCATTCTGTCTAATGCAACAGAGAAATGCTTATTTGAACAAACATAATAAAGAGCTGCTACAGTAGAGCAGAGAGCAGATAATTTAAATATGGAAAAGCTGCAATGTCATGGGAGATGTACAGAAGAATTCCTTTGTTCCTTTGTCTTTCTCCCCATTGTGGGAACAAGCCAAGGCTTAATGGCAAAGTGTGTTAATTCAGTTTTCTAAGTTAGCTATGTGTGAAGGGGTTTTGCACTGTCAGGTGGCTGCCCCAAAATCAGGATTAACTCAGATGTTAAAATAAAGGGAAAGGAGGCCATAACATAACCTCCACAGTGGGTCTGTTCTGTGCAGATCAATAAAGAGGCTTTGTAGGTGTCTGATCACCAGCAGTATTGTACCAGGGAGGAGTTCAAGGTCCTTTTCCAACTGATGCTAGCAAACTGTTTGTGAACAGTACACATTCTTTTGTACTGTATTTACATAGCTTAATGGAGTTTTAAAAGGTCAAAATCCAAGCAGTATAGACTTTAAAGCTGTAAGCTACATACAATTGTGTTGCTGTGTTCTTAATTGCATTTTCAGAGTGGTGGGGTGTTTTTGTGGTTTTTTTTAACTTTCAGAGAACTGCCCTTTTTAGAATTTATGACTTGCAATGGGGACAACAGATACCACAGCTCATGTGACAAATGCTTTTAAACCTCTGTCCTCCTTTGTTTGCAGAGGTTGTAAATGGAGTTCATCACCACAGTACTAGCAGTACCAATGAAGCTGAAACCATTTGTTTCATAGTTACAGGAAAAGAAGGCAAGGAATAGTGCCTGTGGATAATTAAAGAATAAAGTTTGATTTATTTTTTCATACCCTAAAGAAACCTGGTTTATGTTGGCTATGTTGTGAGCTGACTGAAACATACTTAGCCTTTTTTTTGGACTATAGTTTGGGTTAGTAAGACCTTTAACAAGCCCTCAGGCTTGTTACCTCAAGAGGGAAAGACAATCACCAGAGGACAGAGCCACACATACTGAGTAAAAGACATCAACTACTTTAAAGAGCAGGTGTGCAGTGTCCTGTGTTACGCTGTGACTGATCAGGCCATCCTAGAGTTGAGTACACAGTCTCTTAAACCCTAATTATGAGATTTGTTGTCCTTGACAAATGACAGTGTTTAGAAAGGTAGGCACCACATACAGCAAAATCCTACTCCACTCTAAGCTGTTTCTCTCAACCCTTTCCCTGCACCTAAAATATTGAACTATTAATGAATCAGCATCTCATGTAGATAGAATTCTAGCTCATATTCATTCTTGCCAATAATCATTAACCCTGTAATTGATTTGCTTCTGCGTGGTTTATGTGTAAACTACACTTTCAGCACAGAAGTCTGCCACGAAGTTTCTACACCATGTCAGACAAATCCTCGAGTTATCCCAGCAGGCCTGATAATAGGATGCAGTGGTGGAGAGGACCTGCTGTGCCATTCATTCCCTTTCCAGCTGTCCCCAACTCCCATGGGTTTTGATCATGCTCAGAGCACAGGTTGCACATAGGCAGTTATTGGTATTTCTCTGCTGAGCTATTTTTCAAGCAGAAATGATAATGTATGCATTTATTACCACTTTCTCTTCTTTGTTGCTTGCTGTTAGAAAATCAATTATCAGCAGGATTTCCACTGTTTATAATATCTGATCACTTAGGCCAGTGACAATTTAATGGTTCATTTCAGCTGTAGGGTTTTGATTGTGTTACTTTGACAACTGTAAGCACAAAAGGCTGCTCTGTCCTTCAGGAGACAGGCTGGTTCTTCTGTTCAAGCTTTAGATAAATTACCCGCAATTTATATGGAGGGTCTTCTGCATCTTGCAACTTTGTAATGGCTCTGATGCATAAAATGGGTTCCTTCAAGTGCTTTTCCTCAGGGAGAAACTGGTTGGGGAACAGTCACTGGAGAATAAGCTGGTTTTGCAACAACTCTCAAGTGGCTACATGGGAATAACCATGCTGCATAATTTCATTGTACTCTTGGAGAGGTATGTGGCTTCCTAGCAGAGCTCATTGCACACTTGCAAACTCAGCCACACCACTCAGATAACACAGCTTATCAACATACTGTGAGTCAGATGAGGTGCAGTAGTTGCCTATGCAAGACCCATAGACCCTACCAAAAGTGATGTGATGCAATTAAACTTAATTCTCATTCCTTGCAGGGTAATGAAAGAATTTTATGGCATTGGCTAAAAATGTACACACGTGGTTTTCTCTGCAGCTCTGTACCTGTTGTCCTGTTAAGGGTAGTAGCTTGAACTCAAGACTGGGTCCTCCCAAACTTCTTCCTTAGCATAATTCGTAAGAGCCTTCACAAGGAAGGTTGTTCTGTGACATGTAAGATTTCTTGGTCTAATATATTACTCTGTAACCTCCTGCTCCAACCAAACGAAATGTGTGTTTTATGGGAAACAGTGGACGGATTTCATGTGAACTTTTAGAGTGATCCAAATGTTAAACCATATCAGTATTGTTTAAATAGGTTGCTGGTTTATATTTTTGCTTTCTTACAGTGGAGCAGAACAGACCCAGACAGAAAAAAGCGCAGAAGAGAAGTGCAATCATTCAAGTTTGGTTTTACAGGCTTTTTCAAAGCCCAGTTTAAATGAGGAAGCAAGGATAATAGAGTAGGCAAGAGGTCTGTGGGATCCTCATTAGACCTTTCATTCTTTTCTACCATCCTGACTGCTTATGTGGTAAAAGGTGCTCAGTCTCTGTCCCGTTATTTCTTTCTCATAGGACAAGAAGAAGATGGCTGCTCTAGCTCCTTCATCCTCTTTTCTATTTTCTCTCCTGTTGATAAGGTGATATATTTTCCCAAACAGAGTGAGGAAATGCTGTGCACAGACACAGGCAGGTCACCCCTTCTGCTGAGAGGTTTAGGCTGGCTTTTCAACCAAGACTAGAAGGCACTATTCTTGCAGGGCACAACTCTGTTCAAGTTCTTCCTTTCCCAAATCAGGGTGAAACACCTCATCAGCTCAGAAAAACCCAGGTGATGCCAATGCCAAGAACTCTTCCATCAACAGCTCGGCAATCTTTAAAGAACAAAGATCATGTCTTTTTAAATTTTTTTTTATGGTGTCAAGCTGCTGGAGCTTCAGATCAGTTTCTTAGTGTCAGTGCTTTCATGCAGTTTGATGCCTGTGCTCATGAGGTTCATACATTAATGCCACTTTCAGGAAGAGTCTGCAATAGTTATTCAGCTTATTCCACACAGAGCTAAAGCCCTCTAAAAATAATATATCTAGTTATTCTGGATTAATTCTGTTCAGGAGGCCATCTCACAGGATGAGAATAGAGATCATTGGTTCCTTGCATCCACAAGATGGCAGTTATTGAGAAGTTACTTTGCTACTCTATGAAGTAGTCAGTACTCAGTACTAGAGAAGGGTAGGGGTAAGAAAGGGTATTTTCTGATCTGTTCTTAGGGAAGAATTATTTTATAAGCACAAAATAGAAAATATTTCTTTCCTGGTACTTTTGAAAATGACTAGCGGAAGTTCTGAATTAATGCAATGTAATGAAGGGCAACAGAGCAATGAAACACGTGTCCTCAAATTCCCTTTGAGCAACTTCTTGGAGATCCTAAAATGCTGAAGCTTCAGAGCCTCTTAATACCAATTTCAGGTTCAAGAGAACCTGTATTTTGACAATTAAATTTTCGTCTTTCAGCCCTCTTCTTGCTGGGATTGTGCCATGCCATCATGTCTGAGTAGAGATGGCACATTTCCTTCTAAAGACCGCATTTAATCTAGTTACAAAAAGTATGTTTTTATCCATTAAGCTATGCTATCTCATCAGAGTTCTTCAGAAAGAGTCTTATTTTTTTAATCAATGTTTTGCTCCAAGGACAGGAGCAGTTTAAATAAGTGAATGCTCTACTGCTCCTAGATGTCTCCATGCCATCTCCTCTGAAACAAAAGCATGTGACTGAGTCATCCTTGTAGTATTCCAGTTTTATGCTGAAATCAATGAAGGTGCACAGGATAAAAAGAGTAATGCAGCAGTGAATTATCTCAGCAAAAACTTGGGGTCCGTAGCATCCACCTCTGCAATACTCCATGGAGTACATTGCTGATTAAACTATGTGTGCCATAGTTGCTGCCTGGAGTTTTCAGAACCGCTTGAGGGATAACTTCCTCCTGGTCATCTTGGGATAACAAGGAAGTGGAAAAGTAAATGTGTGGTATTGTCCTTATTTATTTTTAATCTTTTTTCCTGTGATTTATTATCTGAGACTGGATTTCCCCCTGAGAGTTGCAATTCTTTGACACATCTATTCAATGTTGCCATTTATTCATTTAGGCTGAGAGATCTGAGGTTACAATATCCAATGCTACAGTGAAGTTCTTGCAGGCTCAGGAATTTGTGAAATGGAAATTCTCTTCTGTTAAAAGAATTCTACTTTCTGTGGAGAAAATGTCAGGAATAGCTTTATGTCTTTATTTTGTAAGCACCTTATTTTTATGAATGCCTGTTGAAAACTGTGCAATGGTTTCCTATTCAGAACATTGGGGGTTTTGGTCTGTAAGGGTTGAGGGAGCGATCAGGAGTTATGACATTGCCAGAAGGCATTAAAAATATAGAGAGTGATGAGAAGGGATAAGTGTTGCTACTAGCAGCATATAAAAATGAATAATGTGCAGCTCAACAGTTTTGATGCTGTTTCCATTATCCTTATTTATGAAAGCTATGGCAACTGCCTGCCCTGCCAGTTAGTCCTCTCATCTACCCTGACTCACTGCCGTTTCTCCCCTCGGTGCATCCCAGCTTCAGGCCGTCAACTCCCAGCCTTCCCCACAGTATCCTGATGTGCAGTAAAATGGGGGGAAGGAAAAAGAAAAAAAAAAACCCAACCAAACTAAACAGCCTAAAACAGCCACAAAGTGTGGGGAAACAGTTGAAGTTCCTTATGCAGTGCTCCCGCCCATCATGCAGAGAAATGAGGTTGTCTTGGAGCTTTACGTACAGGCTGTGCTTGTTCAAAGATGCTCACATACCCAGAGGGTCAGGAAGTGCATTGATCTAAATCTCTGCCTCTGAACAACAGAGAGGATGGAAATTTCAATGCAAAGCAGTTGGCAAATGCAGTCAAATACCACTTGATGAATCACCAGTGCAATTCACTAGTATGGCAAAGCCTATAGCAAAAGCTATATGTTTCCCCAAATGGCACAAAAATTATGAATGTGGTATTAATAATCACAGAATCATAAGGGTTGGAAGGGACCTCCAGAGATCATTGGGTCCAATTCCCCTGCCAAAGCAGGTTCCCTAGGACAGGTTGCACAGGTAGGCATCCAGATGGGTCTTGAATATCTCCAGAGAAGGAGACCCCATGACCCCCCTGGGCAGCCTGTCCCGGGGCTCTGTCACCCTCACTGTGAAAAAGTTGATCATATTGGTGCAGAACTTCCTCTGCTCTAACTTGCAGCCATTGCCCCTTGTTCTGTCTCCACGGACCACTGAAAAGGGGCTGGCCGTTTCTCCCTGTCCCCCACACTTGAGATATTTATAAACATTAATAAGATCCCCTCTTAGCCTTCTTTTCTCAAGGCTGAACAGCCCCAGTTCGCTCAGTCTTTCCTCATAGGGGAGATGCTCCAGTCCTTTAATCATCTTTGTAGCCCTTCGCTGGACTCTCTTCAGGAGGTCCCTGTCTCCAAATAAGTAGTCTTGAGAACAGCCAATATGGAAACAAATATGAACAGTTTCCAGTTAAATCTCTGCACAAAATGTTCTTTAGACATCTGATTGCAATGTATATGCTTCATAAATTGGATCACTAGGTAGGTGGCACAGAGCATACTGTCCTTGTTGCTCAGCTTAAGATAGACACAGGAAGGTTACTTGGGTTAGAAACATGCTCAAGCAATCATCCAAGGATCTGGGAACAACAATGTTATATACTGTCAAAACAAATCTAACATGCTAAAAATGCAAGCATGGTGAGCAGTGATCTTGACTGTTAGTTGAGTGTCCCTGATGATGATGAGACACTACTGAAAATTCTTTATCTCATCAAGTCTATATTTAAAAAAAAAATACAAACAGGACCCAATTCTCCAAGTGAGGGAAAGCTCTGAAAAAAACCCAGGCCTTACACTGGGAAATACTAAGAAACCTTAGTCCAGATAGCACAGACCTAGAGTGGAGTTTTTTATACCTTGATATAGACATCAATGGTGACAACAGTCAGCATGTTACCTAAAGCCTTGTACTATGTATTACTTATGCTTTTTCAGTAGAAAATGTGTAAATATGTTCCCTCTCACTGAGCAATGGAAAAAAAATGAGATTAAAGTTTTGGTTTTGTAGTCTCTTGAGATTTATTTTTTCTTTGTAGGGGCCAAGATGTAGTGATTGTTTTGGGGTTTTTTAAATACAGCTGGTGTTACAAATACTCTGGAACTTAGAGAAAATTACTTGAAACAATGGAATACAACCTGACTTTTAATTTCTGACTATTTTAATTTTAACTGACTACAATTTACCTAGATTTTTTAAAAGTATTTTTATTTTAATAATGCATTTGTTAATGCTCATGATGGGGTTTTATTTTAATACGTTGATTTGACTCTCTTGACCTGGGAGTTCCTCTGAAGTCTTCAGTTTCAATTTGGCCGTCTTCATGTCTGCACTGAGGAAGGAACATAATGGTGAAAACAGGCTTTACAAAACCTCTCAGTCTTGGTTTTCTGCCCAATGATACACTAGAGGACTTGGCTATGTGAATGTGTATGTTCTTGAAACATCAGAGATGAGAAATGGAAATCAGCACTGCATCTAGAGGAGGTTTTCCTTCCCTTCGAAAATGCTGCTGTAATATAATCTCCATCTGCTATCAAGCCATTCAATGTGTATAGGCTATGTCTAGTTTACTTCAACTGGCAGGTCTGAAGGCCTCAAACACAGGAACTATCAAGGTTCAACTCCTCAAATTTGCAGTGAATTGAATTTGATGGATCAATAATGTCACCTGCTTTTGCAATGTGACCTGCTTTTGCAAATCGTAACGTGGAGGCCACTCTAGAAGCATCTTTGAGCAGCCTGACTTGACAATGGTGGGGTCACCTTCGTCAATGGCATAGATGGAGGCTGCTGGGGCAGGCCTTTGGTGTTTTGTTCCTTTCTGAATAGAGGGTTTGGGAAACATTGTAATTTCCCACAGAACCCATTCAACAGAAGACTTATTTTCACATGAATTTATCTTATGGATCCAGTGACAATATTGACTTACAGTGTTCATTCTGTGGATGGTAGGGGACACTGTTTTTAAGACATGAAGAAAAAGCAGTAGATAGAGAGGGATTTAATACTTATTTTTCCACTCAGGAAAAGAAAAATCTTCATTTTAGTTATAATTTCTTTAAAAACTCACACTTTTTAAACTTTAAATTTTCCTTTTTATATTTTTTGCCTCCTTCTACCTTTTCAAGTTTAACAGCATAGTGAAAGATAGAGGCTTTCAAGTATTTGAAGGCTGAGACTACTTTCACTGAAGTTGCTGGGGCTTCGTGACTAATTTTAGTAGGGAGGGGGAAGGTGAGCAATCCTTGCCAGCTAACATCAGACAGTGAGCTGAGTACCTCCACAATTGCTCATCTGTTGACAATTCAAAAGTATTTTGCTATTTTTAAATAGATCACATAAAGGTCACTTCTAGACATGCCTCTGAAAACAGGAGAAAACTCGGAAAAAGTTTCCTTTGCTGCTCTGTTCTTGCTTCTTTACTTGTTTGTTTGGAAAAACTACTCACTAATTTTTGGGTTTGTCTGTTCTCCATCCTGTACCACTTCTGTTCCATTCTTCACTCACATAGTTGCATATGGTTAAAGTTCTTTGGTCATCTGTGATCTTGCTCTTTAAGCCATAGAAATGCTGAGTGGAAGGGACCTCTTAATATTATTCAGTCTAATCTCTCAGTCTCCCCTTAAACAATATTTGTGCAAGAACCTTAGGATCATTAATTTTCTTTACCAAGTGACAGCATCTGGTGAAAAATTCAGGACATCTGCAGCTACTTGATCACTCCAGTATAAAACCTGTTCCTTTTCCTCACCTCCTCTGCTTACCTGTAGCTATGGTAGGCTGCCAAACTTTTCAGCTGGCCACTTGTAATGTTTCTTCTCTCCCTCTGTCTCTCTTCCTCCCCACAGAGTTGTCCAACTTTTTGTCAGTTTGAAAGACTTAACTCCTTCTGTTGTCTTTACAAGTTTGCAGTTAACCTGTTCTGTTGACTTCATGCAGAGCTTTTTTCCTTTTTTAAAAAAAAAATGGGCACAAGGACTGTTTAACATACCTGGAAGAGTATAACCACTTACCACAGAAGACAGGAAGCAGTGGTTTGTTTGCCTTGATGCTGGAGCATTTTACAATAAAAGCTCATCTCCTGAGTTACTCAATACCTGTTCTTCCACTAGCATATCCCAAAATAGTGACTGCACTGCCTAGGGATTATCGTCATAAAACTAGAGGAAGAAAGCTTGCTTGTTCCTTTTATCTATCTCACATAACAGGACAGACATGCCATGAGTTTTCTTTGGCTTGTAAGAGCTGCCTCTTCCCTCTGATGAAGAAGATAAAGCCATGGAGATCATACTGGAGCATGTGGGAGGCAGAGGGCCACAGGAATAAATCTGCTGAGTTGTTGATGCTGGACAAGCACTGTTGGAAGCACAGACATTGAAACTGGAATGAGAGTGAAAGTGAAAGGTGGAGAGGAGAAAGGGTATGCTAAGGTGGTAGATGTGGGGAAAGAGACCAAAGCAAAAGGAACTATGGTGTCTTCTCTGCAAAGGAGCTGTGATGCTGCTGGGCTTCCAGACAGATCATGATGGCAAGGCAGCATCAGAAACATTCATTAGAATGACTCTTTTAGCTTTTTTGGATAATTAGCTTGATAATTATGCCAATTATTTATTATAATAGCCTGCAGTTAATGGATGTTATACAAGGGAATTAATGACTCTAAATTATTTTAGAAATATCCTGAATATGCCTTTTTAAAATAATAATGCAGAACATAACTGTAGAGTGTTCAAATAAGTTACAGATTGCTGTGTCAGGGCACTCTGCTATCCAGGTATTCTGACCAGTGTTTGAAAGCCATGCTTGCTTCTCAGAAAGTCAAACATGCATTAAAGCAAAATATCTCTTGCCACGGGGCTGGGAGCTGGAGCCTGAAGCTGCTGTGTGCTCTACCAGAGCAAGGATGCCCTTCAGCTTTGAAGCAAGCATTGCACATTGGTCGAGGCCCTCCTAGTGCTTTGCTTGCACTGCAGCAGGGCAGTATGTTCCCTGCCTCAGCCCTGTTTTTGTGTCCTGCCTGTTTGTCAGATACAGATGGTACCTCTGCTTATGGGCTGTGGAAGGCCTTAGCACAGACTGTCAGAGGTGGTTAAGACACCTTCACCCCAGAAAGTGATACTTGTTATTCCCTTCTTAGAAAACATAGGCCACTTGGACAGAAAATACTGGTTTTTCCTAGCCAAAGTGGGGCAGAGCTCTGTACAACTGTCTGATGAAACAGTGTAAGGACTGGGAGTGGGGAAGGGGCAGAAGCTGGAAGCTACCATGGCTATTGCCAAAGCAGAGATGATGGTGACAGACTTTGCATGGATAAATCAAGCAGTGTAGCTCTCCAGCCTTCAGCCCAGGTTTCAGCTGGCTGATCACAGGCCAGGTTTGGTGCAGGGGAGCTGTCTGACCTTGCCTGATTTCACTAATTGCCATGAAGGTGTGAGAAAGTATATGAGCTATATGACGTGCAAGATGAGAGAAATGGATAGTCAATGGGTCAAAGGCTTCAAAAGGAGAAAGGCAGCCCTGGCAGATGTATAAAACTCTAAGGGAATATGATTGTAATTTGGCAGTGTCAAGCATCAGCCTGTTCTCATGCAGCAACAGACTATGCCTTCCCCACCCACTCTGCTGGGAGTGATGCAGCAGCTGCGTCCTTGGAGTGGTGAATGTGCCCGTGTTAGCCCATGCTGGACGGCCAGCAGCAGAGCTGCTTCAGCAATTGCCCTGTTCCCATACCCCACACTTTGCCTGCACTGATTGTATTTTGCAATCAAATTAGTTCCCACCTCTAGCTCCCCATTCATGGGGACAGTGAAGAGAGACATGTATTCCAGCCACAGCTACTTAGTGCCACACAAGTCTTTTCAGATACCTACAGCCTGCATTAAGGGCTGAAATTCTGTGTGAACCCACAGCAGCTGAGGCTTCTCTCATCAAGGATGTAGCTTCGGTAGAGTGATTGTACCACCTCTGTGCCAAACCAAGATCGGGGCTGTGATCCGTGTATCCTGACAGCCATGGTAGTCAGGCGATATCTGTAGGATACACCTACCATGTAGGATACACAGCGATCTGTGTATCCTAACAGCTCAAGCTATGCTTCCCAGACAACAATGAGTGATTTTCAGTGATTTGTATGGAGCAACTGGCTCCTGGGCAGCTGTATGGCTAAAGCTACAATATTTAATATTTCCATTAAGTGCATGTGTATCACAGTGACAGAATGGAGCACACCTTTATGCAGGCCTTGCTTTTGTGATGCTCTTCTAGATTTTTAAAGAAGGACAAGCTGTTCTATTCTTTAAGGCAGCACCTACTCAATGACACAAGGTAGCCAGGTTCTTAAAATTAAGTGTGTATGCTTTGCTAATGGTGGATAACCTCTAACAGACTGAAAACTCTGTAAACCCGACAAATCCAATAAAATAAAAATAATTATGCCTTCTGTACCAAGCATTTTTAGAACATGAACAATGTGTGTTTAGGAAGATTAAAGCCTTATTGAAACCACAGGGGAAATAATGGCACCTAGTATTCATGGGACTGTAAAATTATCTATACTGAAGAAACTGGATGTACTTTAAACCAAAGATTGAAGGAGCATAAAACATGTAATATTGTAGTTACAAGGCATATAAAATCTTATTGGATCTGTGATAAATATTTGTGCCTGAGCAATTTTACTATTTTACAAACTACTTTCCCTTGGGGGATGGTTAAAGAATACAAGGACACCCTATTTATCAGTTTTAAATTCTAGCAGCTCCCAAGACCTATGACAAGGGTGTAATGTACCTTTTTCTCAAATGTCCAGTTAATTGTTTAGTTTGTTATTGAAAATACTCTTTTTTGATTAAAGCTGCTATCAGTAGATAGATGTATCATCTCTTAGGCTGCATAAATAAAGGCAGAATAGGTCCTAAAGTGATGCTGGTTTGAAATTGAAACTATATATTAAAGAAAACTCCCTGTGGGGGGTAGGGAGCCCACAGTGTAGAGTCTAATGGAAACACAGATACCTCATTCAACTGCAGTACAACACTTTTGGAAGTTGTCTGTGGGACTTGAAAAAGGCTGTGTTGCACATTTAAAAAGTGTTTACCTAAAAATACAGGCATGTGAAATTTGGGGATTGGGAAGGAGGGCATTTGAAGATGGAGTTATCTCACTCCCTCAGTAAAAATATGTAATCCCCAATCACGTATTTTAAATTCCATAAGGATCTTATCTGGACAAGTAATTTGGTTTTGGTCTTTTTCTTTTCTTTTAATCCAGACTTTTATGCATTTACATCTCTAATTTCTTAGGCCTGTGTCCCTCACTGATTTTTCCTGAGTTTAGCCTTTTCCCCCCTTCTGAAGAAGTCCCCACCTTTTTTCATGCATGCAAGGTATTTATAAAACTAAAATAAGTCCTCTCTGTAGATTACCTTTTCTTTTCCTACATAACTCTTTTTCCCCACATCTCAAGCTTGCTCCTAGCCCAGCTCTCCAAGGGAAGAGCTTATCTTCACCTAATAGCATCTTAGCTGCCAACTTCCTTTTTGTTCATTAATCAGCATGCAGGTTTATCCCCTGTTCTTGGAAACAAATATTTCAATCATTCGTCACAGAAGTTCTTGCTAATTACCTTTCAGATCAAACAGTCTCAGGATGCAGTTTGCATGTGCACATCGAGTCTTCAGTGTGGTTTCTGAAGAATTCATTTGGAGGATAAATCGGAAGAGTCTGACAAGTCACCACATCTATCTGCCACAGTTATCTTGGGGACGGTGAACGCCACTCAGTGTGGTGCAAAACTCTTCTGTTGACTGTCAGGCTGACAGTACATGAGAAATCAGTAGGATGATGTAAGATGGTGGCCCATTGTCATACAGTGGCAGTATAGGAGGCTTGGTGTGGGACTGGTGTTGCATGTTACAAGGATCTATCAGTACTGCTTCTCAGAACATGAGAAATCTTCTCTTGCCCTTTTGGGAAGGGAGTGAGTAATCATTTAAGGAACTGATATATCTGCATGTTTTCATGTTGGATGGTGACAAGAACAGCAATATTTGAGGGAACATGTTTCTGTTTCAGAAGCAAAGGCAGCTGAAAAGCTACCCAGAAATCTCAGTGTAGCCTCCAGGATTTAGGGCATACAGAGGTTTGAAGGACTGCACAGCCTTTTGTCCACTTGAACTTTCATCAGATTAACATATATTCTCAAAGTAAGGGGCGGTGGGGACAGACAGGATGCTATGGATTGCTTGAGGAACTGCGCTATATAAAGTATGTGTATGCACATTGTTGCCACCTATGCTCTATTGCTCACACCCCTGGAGCTGTTTTGGAGGTTGTACCAGAATATTGCAGAGTAAGTGTCACCACATGGATGTTCTGCTTCTCATAATGCTGAAATTGCACAATGTAGTAAGTCTATTAAAGTAACCTAGCCCTAGCCAAAATGATCAAAGGCAGATGGTCCTTTTGACTAGGTTGCTTTTTGGAGTCATTGATGGGCACAGCCCCACTGAGGCAGTTTTACCCATCTGCTGCAGTCAGGTGATTTGGACACTGAACACGTTTGGAGAGTTAAATGTCAGTGCACTCAGTGCCTCATAGCTGTAAATAACTTCATGGTATCCCATCTGCTTAAGCATCCTTAACTGGCTGATCACTTTCTAGCAGTTATCTGGTCAGGGCTGAGATTAAATTAAAGTCTTGCAACCCGCTGAGATGGCTCTCACAACCACATGAGCTTACAAGCAATTTGGCCACCAGGCCACTCTGGGCACAGCTTACAGAGGCAGAGAGGTAAATTCAATTACTAGCCCTCTCATGCGTTTTAATTCTGGAACAGTGACTTAAATAGACAAACAAAGGCATTTGTAGGTAAAGCTGAAAGTCTGGATACAATGATCGAATCTGCAGCACATTGCATGTTTTGGGGGTTTTTCTGTGTGTGTTGTGCATCGTTGTTCTGAGCCAAAACTGGATATTTATTATTTCTTGACTTGTGTTGACACATGACTGGGGAAAGCTACTGACTCTAGCTGCTCTCAACAGACATTTAAACTAGCAATTTTGCAGCTATCTTGATAACCAGAAAAAAGTAGCCAGAAAAATAAACAAGAGATGCCTAATCACATCCAACAACTGTCATCACTCTATTTCCTGGTCTCTAGTAGCCTGAGGAAAGAGAAACTGCATTTTGCACTGTATCCCAAAAGCCACTAAGTCCATAGCCACTAAGGAGTGATGTGAAATGCTGATAGTCCGTGCCTAGCAAACAACTACTGTCCAGGCTGGGCACTCCTGAAAAAAGTAGTCTGTGTTAAGGAAGCAATTATCAGGAGAAGGGATAAAATTGTCCTCATTTCTCCCCGGTTTAACTTGTGCCTGTATTTGTATTCTGTTGTACATCTATATTTGTTATAGAGAAAAGCATCAGAATCTGCTCATATTACAGTGCTTATTAATTCTGTTCAATTTAAACTTAAACTATTAAGTTGTAAGCTCAAAGAAAGAAGTATTTTTTCAGTTGAAATGCAAATGTCTTTGAGTCAAAATCAAAGACATACTGCTAGATCAACCTTTCATTTGTACAAAATCTGGTATGCCAGCCTGACCCTGCCCTTAGTGTTTTTGATGCAGAATTTTCCATGCATTGTCTTCAGCAGAAGGCTGGTTTTTTGCAGGGTGCAAAAGTGGTTTGCTTTTTGATCTGCAGTGGGCAGACAGGCATGTAGCAATCAGTTCTTCAGCTACCAAAGTCAATTATCTGAATTGATTGATACAGTAATAGAAAACCTGAGGCTAGATCCTTGGTCTGTACCTGACCTCCAATGCAGTCAGTAAACAAGTCAGATTGCTGTCAGGCAGGGGCCTGACCCTTACCCTTTAAGCTGTACAAAGCCTAAAGTTGAAACAAGGTGTTTAGCACGCCTATCCCTTGCTGCAGGAGGGAAGGGCGAGGCTTCTTGGACTTGGATCCTTGCTCATCTAGCATCTCTAGGACAACATTGGAAACCAGTCCTGCTAATTATTTGCATACATGGAGGGTGGGATGCTCACCATCTTTCCTGTACTGTCTGCAATGTAGGGAACATGTCAGCCCAAATGACGTTCCCTACTTCAGATGAGAAACATGAGCTCCATCTGAAGATGATCACATGCTGGAGCAACATTCTTGCTCACTATGTGTGTAATCCCAGCAAGTATTGCCCTCCTGGGTATTTGTGCACAGAGCATCTCCTGTAGCCTGCACACTCCCTAGCGACATGGCAACCTTGTAAGCAGCCAGGATGTCCCCCATGAAAACATTCACTGGGGCGACTGGGTAAGACAGAATGAAGGTATGGAGTCCAATATGCCAAGAGGGGCTTGTTTGTCAGAAAGTCATCACCATGTTCTGGTGTTGTGGAGGTGGGAAGTGCTGCTAGTCAGAAAGGCATTACTGAAGAGACAATGTAACTGCTGCCTTTTCCCAAGTTTGCAGGAAAAATGACACCTGGGGCTCCGGCTTCCTGCTGGTCATGGAGGCTCAGCAAAGTTTTGCAGCTCCCTTGATGCTAACCCAGCTTTCATTACTTCCTCTACTCACAATCTTTCCTAAAGCTTTTATTGAAGGGAGGAAAAAAAATAGAAAAAGTTAATATACAGTAAATTATTCGTTTGTGATTATTGTTATCACAATCCCATATGTAGGTCATCATTGTTAGCACTTTTCTAAGAGCTTCAGCAAGTTAACTTAGTGGGTGCTATTAAAGGCAAGCTGATAGAAGATCTTGTCCTGAGCATTTCATGGGCAGGAGAAAATAGTTGTGTGGAAACATAGCAAAAAAAGTGTTGGAAGCAAGGGACTGAGATTTCTTCCTTTCAGAATAATATGTTTCCATCATTAAGCAGAATGTTAATTTTCTCAGTGCATTTCTTAGTGCATAGTATTTCTATTAATTTTCTTAGTGCATTGCAGAATGAGAGGGATGTTTTCATTGTGCTTACCAGTGACAATAAAGGAAGGTATGATCAGAGCCAACAGTTTTTGAGAACACCTCCAACAAGCATGGTGGAAGGACAGAAAACCTGCCACAAAGTCTCATGTAAGAGAGACAGGCCATGCTTAATCAAAGTTGACAAAAAATCAAGACTTTTCAAGGCAATACCTGCAGTAAAATATAAGTATTCAGACATTGTCAGTCTCTGCAAACATCTCTTGGTGCCACCAGGTAAAAAAAATTCCCCATCAGCAATATGTGATTTTTATTCCACTGTACATGTCACCAAATAAAACTTAATCAAAACTTGGCTGCAGAAATTTCTGAGTAAAAGTGCTTTGGCTACACAATATGATCTCTGAGGAAAAAACACATGAGGGTGGGCACCCAGGAAGAAATAAGACTAGATACAGAAAAAAAAAGTGTCTACCAAAACAGAGTTTATTAAGATGCACAGGGTCAAATTTTATCTCTTTTTCCAAACTTAATGTTCACCCCAGCAGATTTCAGCAGGGCTGCAAAAAAGTGACCAAGAAAAGTATTTGTCCACAGTCTTGAATTTTTTTGATGATGAAGGCAGGCCTCAGTGTCCAGGGAGGAGGCAGGCAACTCACCTGAAGCCTGAACACACTACATGTGAGCTGTGGTAGACTGTTTGGGGCAGAGGTAAAACGACCACTTGGAGCTTTTTTCCTGTTTGCTCAAGTTGCTTCCAAAGATGCATCCTGAGTGCTTTGGTATTCACAGTTACTTGATAGACTGCCAGTTTTGGCATAACAAGGTGCATGTACTGTTCAAAATTATTTTCTATTTTTGCACTATAATGTTTGTTTCACATTCCACATGCTGGGTAATAATAGGAGAAGGCTCCATTGTTTTCAAAGTCAAATCAAATAGACCAAATTCCTTTTGGCTATGAAAAAAGCAGTCCATGAGACCACTATAAACACAACTACGCTTTAGCTCTGTGCTGTCAGGTTCATTATTTACTGCTTTCTCCAAACTTTTGCCAGCTGCTTGTTGGGCACCATATCTTTTCTTGAACAACATGGCAGGGGAAGCGTCTTCAGTCATGATTTCCCATGTCCATAGGCTTACCCAGGTTAAGTATATGACCCAACTCCTAGTGTTTTCAAAAGTCTTGGATATCATATACATTTGGAGAGGGTTTGAGCCCATCCTTTCCCCACAAGGTTTTAGGGAGATGCCTCTGTCCTGCTAATCAGCACAATGTGTTACCAGTTGTATCCTCAAATGGTGTCCTGGCTCACTGTCAACCTTGACACCTTACCTGTTAATAAAATCTTGGGGGTTTGATCCTTCCATCAACTGTTCATTGATGCCTCTGCTACCTGGCAACTTATTCCTGTCAAGTTTCACCTTACGTAGTGATCCATGCTGCTCTTGCCAGCTGGCACATCTTTTCACAGTGCCCCACTCTATTCATAGAAATTCTAGTAATTGCTGCTGTATTGTCTTTCCCTAATATTCCACTGGCCATGGCTATTTGGAGGCATTTTTCTGGGGTTTCATCTATCTTTCCTGACAGTTTCTTCTTTAATATTAGAGCTTTCTCGCTTACAACAGTTACCTCTCTCATTTGGGAATTGTTAATGTTTCCAAAGCTATGTGCACGCAAGACTTCTCAACAACGTAATGTAAGAAATGAGCTTCTATTTCTTCTGCTGCTTGATTGCTGTCTTCTTTCCTAGAAAAATTGTCTGTCTGCTATCTTCTCCTGCCTTGGGTCTCACATATAGAATCAACCTGCTGGGAACATATCAGTAATTTTTGTGATACAGCATGTTAGTTGTTGACAGGGAAGGCTTCACAGTTAACCTGCATTCTTTGCTTGTCTGGAACTTCACCTAACACTATCTGGGAAGATACGTGGCTTTCTAGGCTGTGATCTCCTTACCAAACAACTCGGAGTCCCACCTAAAATCTTCTACATTCATAAACTTGCACCTATATCCAGCACCACATACACAGTGGCATGAACTTTTCTGTAGACTTGCAGCAAAATGCTCTATGGTGCTCCCTGGGGTCTCATAAGCTGCTTGTTGCCTCTGTTTTTGTAGTGTGCCTTTCAAATGAGAGAGCAAGGACTGTGATCCACGATCTCACCCTCAGCCAGCTGCTAGACTTTTCCCCACCCCCAGCATAGAGTTTGTTGTAGCCACTGGCTGTCAGACTCAATTATTTTCGAAGCATCTTAATAGGACTTGCAGTTTTCCTAAAAAAGTAACCAAAGACACC
>VZTU01032991.1:596538-634173 GCA_013400835.1 Zapornia atra | reverse complement strand
AGCCACTAGGATCAACTGTCCTTTCTTTAAAATTGGTTTCAGGGAATTCGTCTCTCCCTGGGAGATTTAAGGCACTCCTAGAATTACTGAATAATCAACTCATGTCTTCTCTGGGGACTACACTACTATGAAATCAAGTAATGTTGTAATCCCGATGTGAAAATCAGCTTCAGTCAGCGCCTTTGATCTCAAAGGTTTGAGAGTGTCACTGAAAGAATTACTTTGAGCCCTATAGCCTTCCAAACAAATAGCACCAGGCATTGACTATGATGCCTCCCAAACCTGCCACCCAAGCAGGAAAGGGCCCTGGCAGGTCTTAATGAGAGGCCTTCAAAAAAAGACTCGTGTGACATGAGAGAGGTATTTTAGGAACTACTGTTTTCCTCAAGGGCTTTCCATAGCTGTAGCACTGCAGTAAATGCAGAGCTAAAGGGATTACCTGTTCCACTGCTGCATGTAACCAAAACAAGAATTTCTGTTTGAAATGGACTTTCATAAGAAGGGCATCGTTCTTGTGTTTTCCCCCTCTTTTTTTTTTTTTTTAAATCTTATAGAAAAACAAAATAGGGGGAAATGCACTTTTAATTGTTTTGATCAGTCTTTCAGCTGCTTTCACTGGCATATTTTAAGATGAAGAAAATCCTATGAAAAATAATTGGTGTTTTTCAACTGCCCACATATGAAAGTCCTGTAAACTCTAGTCCTGCAGCTGAGGCTATTAACCCATATTTTTGCACCCTAGCAAAGCTGTGTTGAAATCAATGGAGCAGAGCATGTTTGACAGCAAGAATGATTATAAGATCAGTGGCCAATTAGGCAAAAAGACAGCTCAAGATTGTTATGATACTGGGAACTAAAGCACCGTCTTCTTAGGTAACAGAGATGAATCACTGAAAAAGAATCCACATGGTTCTGTAGAAAGGTGCCAAATGCCACTTCCAATACATTTTAGTGGATCTGGTGAAAACAAAACCCACCTTTTTTTGGACAACATTTCACAGTTGTTTCTTAAATTATTGTATAGAGAGAATAGTAATACACCACAGCTTTTTGTGCTCATGCTGATACCAGAGCGAGAAAACTATTTGGTTTTCATATCTACCAGTTTTACTGTGCACTGTAATTGCATCTTGTGCTGTACCAAGGGACTCATTCAGCCTGCATTGACAACTAGCTTCCACTAAAGTTAAGGGAAGTTTTATTTTATTATTGTACTAGACATAGGAGAACATCTTCATCTAATGTCTATGTTTCAGCTGCTTCCTTTTAAGTATTCCTTCACAATTGGTTAATGACCATGGTATTCTGGTAACTTTTTAAATGTGATTATATATTCCTGTGGAAAGATCAGCCAGTTAATCGTGCCATTCACCTCTGTTTCCTTACTCACCAAAATTTCTGAGCCTTTTTGACCCCTGTGAAGCAAACCTGAGTCAGGGAAGAGTTTTCCAAGCTTTTAATTTTCTGCCATGTCTGTGAAAGGACGCAACCAGTCTTGCTGTAAAAGGCTAAATGAAGGTGATTTGGGGATGAGCCAGCACTTCATCAGTCATCAGGGCCATGGCACAGGAGGGAGCCATTATAAATAACCTGGCTATATGAAAAGTTCCAATTACAGCTTGTGTTTTCTTGGGTACCAAAGCCAATCTGCTCTCAGATACAAAAGTATTAGACCAAGCTTTGGTAACTGCAGAGCCCACAGACAGTAGGCTTACAGCATGCAATCCACAGGAAAATGGGTTGCACTGGGTTTTGTGGCTCTCATGGGCTACAGTTGAAAGAGCAAATACCTTCCATGCACAGAGAAAAAAGAGGTTATGAAGCTTAGAAAGTGATCAGTAATTCATTAAAGGATCTCTGAGTGTTATTAACACTGAAGAAGTCATGATCTACTCACGGTCTACAAGTAAAAAGGGATGAAGTACATCAGATAGTTTATCTGTCATAGGGGAATCACTTTGCTCTAGCCATTGTTTTTGCTACACTATTTTTTAGTTCATTTTCCCTTTCATACAGTTTCTTTCTTTAAAAGATTATTTCATAATTGTCTTTTTATTCTTCTTGTATTAAGTGCATCAAAACAAAAACCACAAACCAAACAAAACTCAGGCGCTTAAACAGCACAGTAAAACCTTCTTGTAATCTGTCTGTGGCAAAAACTGCTGCTGTATTCAACAGCACAGAATACTGTAGCTTTATTGGTCTTCTATTGGTCCAGTTTCTTGTAAGTCACGTAAATCACAATTGAGATCTCCCTATTAGATTGTCTAAGCACTGTAACAGTCTGTAAGGCTTCTGTCTTCATCCACATCTGTCCTGTGGTACAAAGCCTTTTCTCCATAATCACTGCTGCACATACAGCCTAGAGTTTCACTAAATTATTGGAAGGGAAGAGTAAGGCTTTCAAAGACAGCATTTTCCTGCTTATAAATTTTATTGGTTTCATCTTGTTCATGAGATATATGCAGGTCTTCTACAGTATCTGTGAAATCCTTATTCTGCTTTATAATCACACTGTGCCACAACCATCACAATGATTAAAGGGATTACTTCTTTATTGTCTTGTATGCTGAGATTAAAGGAGTTCACTTAAATGGGAGAAGGGTGATGAAGGAACACAATTATATATCATAATCAGTCTCAGGAGCAGATCTTTAGAGGAGCCCTTCTCATGCTCCTGAGGTCTCAAGAAGTGGCATTTCCAAGGAGTAAGGGTTGCTGGGCATTCCTCTCCCACCCTCTTTCTGTGAGACCCTAGCAAAGTCTTCAGCAAGATTGCAAAATCCACTGAACAGACATGACATATCCATGAGGTGATGAGAAACTGCTTCAGTGGGAGGGCTGGGGGTTGTGCCCCACCATGAAATGGGGAATCATGCACCAGTGGGAAGCTCTGGCATAACATATCCCCTTCCACCCATCTGGCACCTCAGCTCATCCCACCTAAGTGATGCTGTCACTTTGCTGTGAGATTCACAGCATTTTCTTTGCTGTTCCCATTTCTACCCATTATCCTGGCCCTGTACCAATCCTGCTCTTCAATGTGTTGGTTTCGTTTTAGACATTAGTTTTGATTACATAATTTTCTCTAAAGCAAGATTTCATTGTTATTGTAGTAGAGACAATAATAACCTTCTACCTATGATTACTAAAATAAGATCTGGGTCTGGCTCTGACTATAAAGTGATCAAGGTGATGGTGAAGGGGCACAACTGCAGGGCCAGACCTGGGTCTAAGGAAAGTCCCAGTGGCCTTCAATGAGTCCATGGTCCTGCTGCATCCCTTCCTATGAAACTGAGGCTTGAATATAGATAACTGTGCATCTCCTGGTCTGCTGCCTGCAGCAGAAGATAAGCTTGGGACTCAACTGTTACTCAGTTTATGCTTTGTACAGACCCAAAACGACTCACTAAAGTATTTGTGGTTTGCTCGGTGAGGAAAGTAATTTGTGATAGTACCTGTCTAACTTCAAGGTTACCAGAGCACGGAAGACATGTCTTGAAGCTCAGAGAGGAAATTATGAATCAGAGATGTCACCTTGCCCTTAATGTGTCCTGTTTTTCCCAGGCACCAGTATGCCTCCCATTAATGTGTGATAGATGGAACAGATGGCCTGCAATGCTTGAGCAGGGAGATGGGTTACAGGGAGGCTGAAAGGCTTTGACTTCAACTTAATGCCATTGGCATTGCTTTAACACAACCCCTTAGCTGTCTGGTTTTAAAGGGCAGGGATTCTTTGTAAAAATGCCACGTCCTAAACTCCTGGACAAAGGGCACCCACTACTATGTGGTCTTGGCACTTAGGAAAACATTGTGGCCCTCATAAATAAAGACGCAGTGAGCTATTATCTGGTTTTTGGAAAGTTTGCAGCAGGCGAGGATGGCTGAAATCAGAGCATCTAGTTCTTAAAATCCCTGTCTCAGTTTTCTCTTCTGTAGCCCCAGACTGGTAATAGCTTCCTGTCTATCAGGGATGCTACAAAGATTAATTATGCACTTGCCAGATTATGAGACTATTTAGAGTGTAATTTTTATTCTAAGTAGCACTGCTTAAACCATAATGCCCCTGGGAAGAATTTAAGTGACTCCCTACCATCTTATACTGGCATTCACTTTTAAGGTAGATCACCTTTACCATCTCACCCTTGTCCCTAATTTTTCCAAGCAGATTACAGCTGTGGTTTTCAAAAAAACCCAAGTCCTGTTGTTGGCCACAGCAGAGGGAAGGAATTTGGCAGGGAAGAGAAGGACCCTTCTCCTCTTCCCCCTTCCAGCCTCTTTTTCACAGTTTCACAGGCAGTTTTGCTGACTAAACTCTATTACATCCCCCGCAGTTACAGAGTGAGCTGCATCGCGCATCCTCCTGCTAATGAGGATAGCAGAAAAAGTTACCCCCAGAGCTGTGGAAATAGGATCCAAGCATCAGCTCTCTCCCTTTCCTGAGTGCTGTACACTTCGGAGCAGTTTCCTATGCCTGTGTGTCTGCTGCCAGAGGGCAAGTTTCTCTCCCATCACCAGAAAAGTTTCGGCAAACTTCCCTTTGAATTTAACAGCAGGTGGTTTCAGTGCGTGCTTTTAATGACTCATTTGCCATGAAGACACGTTTGGACTCGGTGATGATTTTCAGACGCTCTGATGTGTTGCCCAGTAGAGGGAGCAGAGGGAGCGATGTCTTGTCCCTGCCTCTGAATGCTGTACATGTGCATAAGCACTTAGGAAGGCTTCCCCAGCCCAAGCCATCCTTACATGTTTCTCCACAGTCCTACACGTGGGTTGTTGTGTCACTGAGCCAGGCAGACGCAGCACCCAGGAAAGAAACAGACTTCGTACTGCTGTGTCCTGCATGGATGCTGCTGATGCAGCAAGACAGACTGTGGGGTCCAGGGCTTAAAAATATATTTCTTGATACCTGCTTATTACAGTAACATAGAATAATTTATTTAATTACTATGTAACAATAATTTGATGTGATAATTTGACATAGTGATATTAAATGTATAGTAATTACCAATATAGAGTGATTAACATAGTGAATAATTTAAATAACATTTGTGGTCTAACCCAGCAGGCAGCTAAAACGATGACACAGCCCTTTGCTCACTCCACATCCACTCCCACAGTGGGAGCCCAGCTAGCTCCCAAGCCGCAGTCTAAATCCCCCACCAGCTCCCCCTGAGTTAGGTAGTGAGCATGATGTCATATCATATAGAATATCCCTTTGACCAGTTTGAGTCAGCTGCCTGTCCCCGCACAGTTGGTGGGGCAGTAGGGAAGTCCTTGACTTGGTGTAAACGCTGCCTAGCAACAACCAAAACATCATTGTGCTATCAACATCATTCTCATTCTAAATCCAAAACACAGCACTGTACCAGCAACTAGGAAGAAAATTAACTCTATCCCTGCTGAAATCAGGACACTATTAGATACATAGTCAGAATATTAGTTTATGAATTTGCTAAATAGGAAAACTAAAGATAGGATCAGATTTTCCTGTAAAGCTGTCTGGTCACAGCAACACAAATCCATTCCTCTTACAGTAATGCCAGAATTATTAGTGCTATTATATTTAGGCAAATCTCTGACTCCAAAATTTTTGTTTTGTTTTGTTTTTTGGAACTCTTGGCAATTAGCTGAACAATGACCATACTTCTCTCCAAAAAGTGTATGTGTCAGTGAGCCTAAAAATTATTGCATATTTTATGCAAAGACATTGAATGAGCCAAATATTTTTTTGCTCCCTTATATATTTTTCTTGGCTTTAATTTGAAGAAATGATTTTCACTGAAATGAAAATTGGCTCCCAAATTTCAGTCTTCCATTTATTTGAAGCAGCAAGGAGGGAATATTTTTTTTACAAAAGTCTTTCAAAGAGTCCCTTTTACTCTGAGTGACAGAAATAAGCAAAAGGTACAATTAAAAATTACACCCAGCACAAATATGGAACAAAAGTTTAAAGCATCCCAATAGATTCAAGTATCTTTGGATTAGCCCTCAGCGGACAGACTCTGCTCTGACTCTCTAATTCCAGTGTGATTTGAACAGGAGCTCCATCATCCTCTGCAAACTTTAGTAAACAAGTTAATTAATCAGTGAACTAAATGTGGTCTTTTATTACTAGTTCGGCTTATTTCAGCCTGAATACATATACAAGGTGCAAAGCACCGGACCAGAATAGTTAATGGAAGAGC
This sequence comes from Zapornia atra, assembly GCA_013400835.1. Lineage (NCBI taxonomy): Eukaryota > Metazoa > Chordata > Aves > Gruiformes > Rallidae > Zapornia > Zapornia atra. The sequence continues at coordinate 627,985 of VZTU01032991.1, read as the reverse complement.
ATATGGGAAGCTAGGCTATGGTTCTGTTTGTGTTCAACAACAATAATTCAAGAGCATTTAATACCAGAGGCATGCTTATAAAGAATTACACAAGCTGAACCAACTTTTGAAATCAATAAAAGAGAGTATGGAAAAAATCCATGCTATTTCAATTCTAAGAATTACTGGAGAGTTAACCAACCTCTGAAAAAAAATGTTTATCAGGATGGACACATTTATAAAATGTATTCAGATTTTAGCCAAGTCTTATCTTCTGACAAAGAAAGGTTTTGCTGGAAATCTTCCAGTTTGTGCTTCATGTTATTAGGTTTTTTTCTTCTTGCTTTTTTGAATACAATGATTTTTATTTTTTTTTTGCACACTGTGGTAATTGGAATAGAAGTGAGCATGTGTTATTCTTCCAGCAGTCATATTCCCTTCAGTGGTTTTCTTTTAAGTAACAAGACACCACAGCAGTATAAATTAAAAGGCTACACATTGGCACATCGGGTGGCTATGATGATTTACAGGAGTGGCAGTTAACAATGGGTAGCTTGTCGTGATGGCTCAACTGCCGCCATGACACCGAGACTGAAAGTGAATCTACATGTGCATTTGTAGTTCCTTAAAGAGATGTGTCCTATTCAATGTAAGGGATCACTTCAGCTTTTCCAAAAGTATCTAACAGAAAATACCTTTGATCCTGTGAGTGGGAGAGGGTTTGCTTCTTGGTTTTGTTTCTCTCCTGGGACTTTTATTTGCAGCCATTTCAACACTGAGTTGTCACAGTCTTGGATGAAACACTTGTGTGAGCACCCTTTTGTTCTTCAGCTATGCTGTTTTACTTTTCAGAGTTCCAGGGGGCTACTGCCTAGAAAATGTACAGTTATTAAGAACAGTCTGAGATCTGAAAAAAAAAAGTAATGGCACCAGCCATTAGCTCAACCCAAGGTCTGAAGATGTGTGGTGAACCTTCAGAAAATTTTCTTTCTCCATGACATAACAGGGATTTTTTTAGGGCACATGACATGACATGCACATTGGAGCCCTGTCCTTTAGAATCATAGGAGCTGGCTATTTTTAATTTTTTTTGTGCTGCATGTGGTTTTCTGCCTTGGGGTTCGAGCTGTGTCTGGTGCCACAGATGCAGCAGATGAAAGCCGGGGAGTTCTGCAACAGGGAGTTTTGCTACGTGCAAAACAAAAACTAGAAAGCTAATTAAGCATCACCAGGCTCCCCGCTCACTTAGATGATGTTTGGCCTTTAGCAGAAATAAGCACTGTTCCTGGGAGCATAATGGCAGATATTTGCTATCTGTACAATTAGAAAACCCTTGAGATCATGAAAACAGTTTTGTGAAAATAAAGTTGCAAGCCTTGTTCTCTGCCATGAGACTGCTGGGTGCTTCCTACTGTACTAAACCAGACTACAAACACATATGCTGAACTGAATGAAGGACAGAGATTGAATAAAAGGTGTGGATTTACTTAGTGATGAGAACTGGCTCCCGGAGCCTACACGCTAAGCACTGGAAACAGCTTGAATCTTCAAAGCCTAAATAAAAACAGCGTAGAAGAAGCTGCTGAGGTAGGAAAACAGCAAATCACTTAGTTTAGGCTTTGGCTGATACTGAGGTGTTTGTGAACAAATTCTTTGCATCAAGCCAGAAAAAAATAGGGAAACTACAGGTAGTGGGGAGACGGCAATGCAGCCAAGGGGAAAAGATGTAAAACTCAGTTTCCTTATGTATTCCTTTTGGAACTGGGGGGAGCAAGCTGTCTCATACACACATGCATGTGTGTAAACCATCTCTAGTGGTGGAAGTAGAAGGAAGCCTGGGACACAAGCACTGCCATGGCTCCTCTGCACACTTATCCCTCCCAGGGGAAACCCCTTGGTCCTGGTGCCCATGAGGGAAACAGCCCCCGTGGCACTGCTGGGACCAAAGCTCACAGCTCTTCTCTCTCGGAGCTGATATACCTCTTCCTTGATAAGCACAAAGAAGTTCAAAGCCATGATGGTACTGTGTCTTCTCCAACGGCCTGTGGCTGACTTATATGATGGGGTTATAGCATCAGTTGGGTTTTTTTGCTTTCCATTGCTGAAGCCCATGATATTAAGGTTTGCGCTCAGCTTTATCTGACTAAGCAGCGAAGAATAGTAATGCAGGCACATCACAGCCATAATCCTAACCTCACCAAAATTCATAGCAAAACTCAGAGAAAGAAAAGCTGTCACCTTCAAATTCACATGAAAAAAAAAAAAAGGAAGCTTTAAATTAACAGGAATCTGTTTTAAGAACATTTATTCTGATATGAACAAAGTGCTTTCCTCACAAAGTCCACGGTTATTTAACTTGAAGTTTCAGCCTTTCTTCTGAGAAAGAGTCACTTTGGCTGTTTTACAGCTCTGCAGAGTATGACAGAGAGAAACAAAGCTGGTTGCTATACATAGTAAGATCAAGAAGTAGTTTAGGCTCTTTGACTCCAATTATTCTATATGCCTCAGATTTTAATGATTACCAAGAAATGAACGAAACCACACATTTGTTTTTCAACACTCATTTATGTATGAAGGCACACTGGTTCCAGTGTGCACTCAGGAATCCCAAGTGGAGGGACATTTTATAGACCTTTTCCCAATGTCTTATTTACAAAGGCTATTGTTTACATGGCTATTTAGCCATCACTTTTAATAAAACACACATTTGCTTATCCTATGCCTTATTCACTATTTGTTAATATTTGGTTCGTGCACTTGTTCTGCCATATTCTCTGTTCTTCTGTATTTATTTTCTAACATTCTGATATATGCAAATAGAAAGGTTTTTTTTAGAGTTTGCATCTGGAGAAGGATTACTGAAACAGTAACATCTTTTTTGTCTAATGCCACCATCCTCTGCATTGTCTCTGCAAGACAAATCGCCCTTCTGTTCTAGAAGATCGATAGCAAGAAGTTCCTTCTCTAAATGCTCCTCTTGCATTAGAGAGGAAATACAGTACAAGAAAACTTTTTCTTGCCTTCAGTATTTCCAGTCTTCTATGTTTAGGTCCTCTTTTACCATAGTGTTGACTTGCCTAACCTTTAATGCATTGTTTCTCAGTGCACCAGTGTCAAGCAGAGAAGTGCTATGTGTCCCATGTTAAAGATGGACTAGGGTACAGACATGTACATAAGGTCACATGGGACTGCTTATGAAGATTAAGGACTTAAACCTAAGACTTTCACACAACAACCATCTCCAGCATGAAACACATCAGACAATCCAGTTTGCTTCTCTAGAGGCCTGCCTGACTCTTACATTGTCTCTTCCCAGGGCATCTCCTGGAAAATGCCCAACTCAATGCCTGGGGGTCCCATTACTCTCCCCAATAAATATATCGTTAGCCATTTAAAAAAGCAGGTATCAGAAGAAATCCAGGTGATTTATGATACAAGTTGGATGTTTTTTCAACTGGAACCAGGTGGATTTTCATGTATGCATTTGACTTGTGTGGCAAACTTTTGGTAGCAGGGGGACTGCAGGGATAGATTCTGTGAGAAGACATCAGGAACTGCTCCTGTGTCAGAAGGAGCCAGTTCCAGATGCCTCCAGGCTGAACAAAGTAGAGACAATCAGTGGGCTTTGAGAAATTAATTTCATAGAAACACAGAATCAGGTTGGAAAAGATCTTTGAGATCAAGTCCATTTGTTAACCTACCATGCCAAGTCTACCACTAAACCATATCCCTAATCATTCCACCTACACTTCACCCTAGTTGAGTCTGTTTTGGCCATGATGGTAACTGTTGAGTGAGCCCCCTGTCCTTAACTCAACCTAAAAGCTTTTTGTCATATTTTGTTCCCCTATCCTGTTGAGGCAGGGGAGTAATAGAATGGCTTGGCAGACACTTGATGGCCAGCCAAGGTCAATCCACCACAATGTAATTATCAGTGTAACCTGCTTTGGTGAGACTATCCGATTACTCCATAGAGGTGATATGGGTATTTGGGCCAACATTTGTTCTTCTCTGAGCAAAGATGAAGTTAATTTAATCAATTCTTGTGTGCCACATTAATACTGCTGGAACTGAAAGAAGGATACAGCCTGTTGAGCTTGTATGATTGCTGCTTTTTGTCTTAATGTGGAGCTCTTGTTTTTACAAAATTTCCTAGCAAAAAGCTAGCATCAACTCATCTTTAACAGCATTGATTTTTTAAACTCCAATAACTATAGCATAAGTAAATGGGTTACCTACATGAGTGCTCTGGAGGCATTGAACATCAAGTAGCTTGCCTTTGTCACTTCTCTGCCACTGCAAGTCACCCAAATAAGCTTTCCTGTAACTGAGCTAATGATAAATCTGCAACTCTGAAAGAACAGCTTTCTATCTTTAGGCTTCAGCTATGCTTTTCTTTCGTGTGTATAGCCTATTTATGGAACACTGCTGTTGAACTTGAATGCAAAACAGAAAAGCGTTCTTGCCGAAATTGTCTATAAATACCTTCTGGAGGAGCTTAAGGGGTTTCACTGTCCGGGTCATTGTAAAGCCCTCAGTGTGCTGCTTTGCTCGGGTTATTTGGTTATTCCCCATGCAATATCCATCTCCTGTCTTCAAAAAGTGACCCCCTGAAATGCATATACCTCCCTTACGTATGAGACTATTTTTCTGTAACCCCCAAAACATTATTGCTGTATGTCCTCCATGAGGCAAGAATATACAGAAACATGCACGTGAGAACTACCTTCTTGGATATACCCAAGGCATAGATGAATGTACTGATTTTTTTTAGAAAACTAACAAAGGAAAGGATTTTTGCTGAAATAACCTTGTAAATGGCTAGGCTAATGTTTACCTGTCCTATATTCCTGTCTCCAACAGTGGTCAGAATTGGATGTGTATGCGGACAATAGAAGAAAATGCACAGCAAAACTGTTAGTAATTTATAACTAGGAACATTTTCCATGTTCACTAATCACAGATTCATGACCTCAAACAGAAAGGTTGCAAGTGTTTTTCAAATCCTGGGGTTTGGGTTTGTTTTAGGTTGCTTTTTTTGGTTTGACACCCTGTGTAACCATCTCACGCTCTTGCTGCGGTATCACATGTCAACCAGTTGTGTAGGCTGATCACTCAACAAACATGTAGTTTCTTTTTGATTTACCTGTTTTCTGACTCTTTTAATCTCTTTGGAGCTTGAGCTGGAGGTGAGGAGGAGTGAACCCCTCTAAAAAATTAATCACTTTGGCTTCCAAATGCATCCACCTCTATGGCTTGAAGCAAAGAGTGTAGAGAACAGTAACAAAGCATACTGCATAATTCAATGCAAATTGCATAGAGCATTCTAACTGCTCTTTTCTCCTCCTTATGATTAGGTGGTATGATGTTAGTGAAGTACTTTGTGGTGGGATTGTGGCTGTGTTTCCAGGTACTGCCCTCAGAAGCCTCCAGCAACACTGAGCATGTCACAGCTCTTCCAGCTCTCCCTTGGACACTTAGGAATGGAAGGGCTGTCCTGTGTGGTCATCATAGCCGAGCAGCCAAATCACACAGTATATTATTCCAGTCATGGGGCAAAACTGCACATATTGGTCTTGGAAAATGAGCATAGAAATGCAAAATTATATTTACACCAATGTGAATGTATGTTCTTTTCCAGAGGGTGTTGAAGTAGTGAAAAGCAAACTCTTAATAGCTCAAGAGCAAAACAAATTTGCTTTCAAATTTAGGAGAACATTCAAGAGGAGAAAACTGCAGCCTACTCTGAGCCTTATTTGACATTGGAAATATGAACATTATCCATAGGTTTGATAGCAGTAATGTAATATATTTAAGTTTTCTTGGCTAACCAACCACAAAATTTCTAAACATAAGTAGAAAACTGCAAGTTAAATATGTTAAGTTTAACTTTAAATTATTAATTCGCCACCTGGTGAGTCGGTTTTTATCTATTGTAAGTCCATTGAAAACCATAGAGTTAATGCATCTCTTTTCTGCAGGAATTTATGGCATTTTGACACTGGGGGGGAGGGAACAGACCTAAAAATGAGAAATACTTTGCAAAACAAAATGTAAAGCCACTTGAGTGTATGATGATTTGAGATTTTGTTTTGGTAACATACAGTATATGTGTATCAATTCTTACTGTTACATTTGTGTAATGTTTCATTATATAAAATAATTTTCAAGGAGAGCTCCATTCCAGTGAAGTTGCAACAAAATAGGAATTTGTCAAACAAGAAGAGTACTCGGATGGGCGTAGCTTAAAGCAAAGTCCAATGGTCAGAAATCGGCCCCCAAAATTAATTGCAGCAAACATTTCACACAGCTTTAAACCGTAAAAAAGGTCCAAGAATCTAAACATTCTGACATCACCATTTATTGAGTAATATTACACTTTGGGTTTGTCTGTTGTCTTTTTTTTCTCCTCATCCTGTACATCTAAAGTCCTGCAGGGACTAAAAGCCTTGTGAATATTCTTTTTGATGTGGCACTCAAGTCTGCGGGGTTGGAGGCTCTAAGTAGGCGGCTGTATGTGTGTTACCACTCCAGAATGCCCAGAACAGACATGAAGGCCAAGTCTGCCTTGGGGAAAGATGACAGTAAAAGTGGGGGGTTCACTGACTGTCACCCATTACCACATTGAGTTTCATAGTATGCTTGCAAAGTCAGACCCAGTTTCTTCTTGCTCACACTTTGTCACTAGAATTTGCTTTCCTTATAAAAGCCGGATTATGCAGATATAAAGGAGAGCTTAAAAAGGGCCCGTAATAAATACTTGGTCCAAGCCAAAAGCCTAGTAGACTTTTGCATGGCCTTTAAGCAAAAGACAGAGCTTGCTGGTTCGCAGTGGAAGTTGCTTGAATCCTCCCACCATAAGTGCCAGTTTCTGGTAAAGAAATACACCAACATATTTCTACTTGTTTATATTCAGAACTCATCACATTTAAATTTTGGAGGAAGCTCCAGGAGTGGAGGACAGAGAAAGTAATAGTACTATATAGACATGAAAGGGTGGGATATATTTGAGGTCCTCAAAATAGCATTACCCTCAAATTATGTCAGAACCTTAACTCTTAGCTGCTTTCTGATGTGATTTACATTAGCAGCACAAGTCAGCCTGTTGTTTAGATTCAAGAAGCATGGTTACTGCCCTCAAGTCCTAATAGAGGTCATGTATTGAAATGCTTGGACAGACTTAGGTTACCGGCTCAAGACCAAGGAAATAAAACTCGTCTCAAAATGTGTCTCTCAGGCATTTTGTTACGACAAACTTTGTTTGTTTGTCTGAACTGTTTTGGGTCTAAGTGGGAGGGTGGACATAACCTTTCAGAAAGGGTGCGAAGAAATGTATCATCGGGAACATTTCCTTGTGTTTTCAGGGCAAGTGAAAACCAAAAGTCAAATATGACCCCTAGTTCCATGCATCTGTGCACCCTTCTTCCCCATGTCTCCCTCTCGGTCCAGGCTCATTTGTCAAAGAGAAAGGGATGGCTCATCCAGCTGCTAATGCTTTGTGCTAAAGTTAAGTTGGCCAGTGTGCAGATGTTATTTCAATGGCTTGGTTTGTGAAATTAAATGTACTCTGTAATGTGCATAAACTGAGCAATAGGATTGATTTAACATCGGTGCAGGAACCTTAGCTTTCAGTTTTCATGAATTATGTGTGTTTGAATTCTGAACCTTAATGCTGTACTAATGTAGGCATTTGCATTTAATGACACAGTTAAGCTGAATAGGCCTGCCACCTCCTAAACTCTTAAAAGTTTCAGCTCTGTGAAAACCTCTTGCTGAAAATATAAACAACAGCTGGTAGGTTTCCTGTCTGAAATGCTGTAGGCTTGATCATGAAAAGAGAAGAAACACAGCATCAACAAGATCTTATGAATCTTTTGACACATTTTTATGACCATTTTCTTCATATATTATGCTCCTTGTATTTAAAATCTAATAAAATTTATATAAAACCAAATTATTTAATATTCACATTGAAACATAACTACAGAAGGATGCATGACAGAATCACCAAAGAGATGACAGGAACATAATATTTATCCCAGATTCTTTAGGTGTTTTGGTTTTTTTATAAATGAACCAAATGATGTAGACAGATCTGAAGGAAGATGCCAGAGACATTCAAAAAAGACTTGCTTTGACAATGAGGTGCAGTTGGAGTTACCTCTGACTTCAACGGGCAGACCCTAATGCCTTTCCTGTGACAAAATGTGCCTCGTTCCATCAGCAGGCCCATTCTTTTCATCAGAGCTCTTGCAAAGTGTGAGGATTTTTGCTTGAGGTTTTGCTGCATTTGAGGAGATGGTTTGCTAGTGAGGAGGATCACACCATGGCATTCAAGGCTTGTGATGCCACAGTGTTTACTTTCCCAAGCACAGGACTGCTCAGGCCAACACTATAGAAACTGGTCTCCTGTAGTGGGAAGAGGGGCACCTCCAGGGAGAACGTAGAAATCACCACTAACTGCACGCTCGAGATTGCTTTTTGGGGTTAGATGTCTCTCTCTTGAGTACCTGGAGAAAAAACCAAGGAAGTCTTGTCTCCAGAAAGGCACATCAGCTATTTTCCTGGTGCTGCTTGACATGAACACCACACTCATGACTAAGGACCACATTTCCAAGGTACTGTGTTAACCAGCTTCCAATGATTTTAGCAGGATTGTCTGAGCATCTTTGAGGATGTGGATATAAGTTCCAATAGCCATTAGTATGGGCATTGCAACAATGGAATAATTTATTGTTCCATTTAGTCTGTATTGAGTCTGGTACGTATGAATTTAATAATTTCCAAGATATTTAAAAATATTTACTTGAAAGAAAAAATAGTCATTTTACAATATATAAGCATAATTTGCTAAGTATTTGTGATTATTTTTGAAAAATTTTTTGTTCAGCACATTAATTGTAATTCTACTTCCCCTTAACATTTTTATCTATGCATTTCCAGCTTTATCTCAGATGCTCTAGTTTTGTCTTTAGAAATCAAGTTACTTCTTTTAAAATAAAAAGTAGTACAACTTCACCTCTTTAAAACTGACTTAGTTTTTTTAAATTACTTCACATTTAGCTAAAATTTTTAAAAAATCTTTTTCATATAATAGTAGCTTTCAAAGTTGAAAAATAAATTTAGTTCTATATTTTTTACAAGCTCCTATAGTAAGTTATCTTATTATGCTCAAAGATTAATTGCTTTATAACCTCAGAACCACCTGGAACATCTAAATCTTTCACAACAAATGCAGAGATATAAAGGTGTGAAATTGAAGAAGAAAAATACAACTCCCAAAGACATATCAAACCTTTCAGCTTGAGGGTTAAGTATGGGCATTAAAAAGAATACAATTAAAATTAAAACAGTGGTGTATTAAAATGTCCAATTGTAATAAATTCATTATATGTGGGTAAAGGCAAACATAACAGTTATAAATATATGTGCTTCTGTATTGGGTTTGGATGGCAAGGTTTTGGTAGTGGTGGCTACGGAGGTGGTTTCTGTAGAAGTCTCTAGAAGCTTCTCCTAAGTCCAGCAGAGCAAATACCAGCTGGCTGAAGGACAGACCTGCCACTGACCAAGCCCAAGCCCAAGCCCATCAACAATGGTAGTAACACCTCTGGGATAATAGTTAAGGTGAAGGAAAAGTTGCTACACAACTGCAGTTACAGCCAGAGAGGAGTGACAATATGTGAGAGGAATAACTCTGCAGACACCAAGTCAGTGCAGAAGGAAGGGGAATTGGTGCGCCAGGCACTGGAGCAGAGATTTCCCCTGCAGCCCATGGCAGTTGATGGTGGAGCAGATATCCACCTGCAGCCTGCAGAAGACCCCACACTGGAGCAGATGGATACACCTGAAGGAAGTTGTGATCCTGTAGGAAGCAAGCTCCTGGTAGGACCTGTGGCCCCATGGAGAGAGGAGCCCATGTCAGAGCAGGTTTGCTGGCAGGGCTTATGATCCCATGAGGGACCTATGCTGGAGCAGTTTGTGCCTGAGAGTCCGCACCCTGTGGAAGGGTCCCACACTGGGGCAGGTCACAAAGAATTGAAGTCCATGGGAAAGAATTCATGAGGGACTGTCTCCTATGGCAGACACAGTGAAGTAGGGGAAGAGTGTGAGGAGTCCCCCCCTGAGAAGAAAGAAGCAGCAGGGTCAGCAAGTGGTGAAATAACAACAACCCCCATTCCCCATCCCCCCTGTGCTGCTGGAGCAGGGGAAGTTAGAGAATTTGGGAGTAAACTTAAGCCCAGGAAGAATGGAAGGGTGTGTGGGGAGTATTTTTAAGGTTTGGTTTTATTTCTCATTACTCAACTCCGGTTTGATTGGTAATAAAATAATTTCCCCAAGCTGAGTCTGTTTTCCCCATTACTGTAGCTGGTGAGTGATCTCTCCCTGTCCTTATCTTGACCTATGAGCCTTTCATCATATTTTCTCCCCCTGTCCAGCTGAGGGGAGTGTTAGAGCAGCTTTGGAGGGTGTCTGGTCTCCAGCCAGGATCAACCCACCACAGCTTCTTAAGTATAATTGTTTGTAAAAATAATTAAAGTAGATTATTCTGAGTTCCAGAAATATGTTCTTGGTAGTCTGGTGGATTTAGCAGTGTGGAGGTACCAGCACAGCTTGTGAAGGTAGAGGATTTGCAGTAGCAGTAATGCATAATGGGATAATAACCTCATCTAAAGTTTAAGCCTTATGTCTAAAAACCAGGAAAAAAAGAGGAATCAGATGTTTCTCATCATTAAACTTTGAAGACTATACCTTGCATTGCTGTGATTTTTATAGCTGATTTAAATACTAAATTAATGTTGGCTCTTGTACCATCAGTATGATTTAATAACTGGGGTTATATTTTCCAAAAACCTCATCTCTTTATTTCAGCCTCTAGACAATCAAGTCTTCTGATTGGCTTATTCTTTATCGCCTCCCTGACAAGAAGGAGAGAAAAGAGTAGCCCTTTTGTTACAGATACCCTTACAAAGCCAGGGTCACCTTCATGCTTACACTACATGGTCCAAACTCCAGTAAGATACATGGTCAACCATAAGGCTCATAAGGCTCAGATCTGCCTGCAGAACTGTGTATATTAATGTAATTTTGGTTTGGTACATACCAGCAGACTTTGCTTGAATGACCACTGTTCAGTTTCAGGAGCAGGTTTTCCCAAGGTTGGGAGGAATGTTGCTGCTGTTGGTTGAGCAAGAAGGACATGGTATCAGAATGGCAAAAAACCCACCCCAAAACAATCCAGGATCAAGACTAAAAATAAGCCAAATAAAAAGCAACCAAAATCACAGCAATCTCACAGGCCAGGAGAGCTACTGAATGTGGCAAGTGGCAAGTACCTGCAGTCTTTTTACCAAAAGGCTTTGGTTTGCTAAGAATAGTGTGTGAAGCGTGTACATGTGGGTAGTGTCAGAGGGCAGACTTACACAATGATTGGGATTGCGCAAAGAAGCTGATTCATCAGGGTCTGGTGCATTTTTAAGGAGAAAATCTAGAAAGAGTGCCATTATTTCAGAGTACATTTCTCACTCACCGAGTCAAGATTCCCAGGAGCTATGAAAGGCAATCATGCGGTTCTCAAGTGATTGGAAATGTCATTATAATGTAAAATGAAGAAAACTTAATCCCCATCATTTTTTTCCACAGCTTTTTTTCCTGCCTGGACAGATGTTCCTTGTCAACCTCTTGAAAAATACATGGACCATATTACAGGCTCACTGTAGTTGGTGCTAACCAGTGGTGTTAGTCTAAATATTAGTTAAAGGCAAGAACAGGAATGGGCAAACTTTTGCTCTAAATAAAATATAAGTGACTTGCTGGCCAGGTTGAACAGAGGGGTAAACAAGGTTAAAAGATTAAACAAGATTAAAAAAATATAATCTTTGTGTAATAGATGGTGTAGATGGTAAATAGCAGTGTTCAGAGATTATTAAAGTATTAAAGAAAGAAAGGGCTAAGACAGGGTGTGGGACAAACTGGGCTCTGGATCCCAGTGAAAGGACCTCCAAAGTTGTTCAATGCTCATTGCAAGGAACAGCCTGAGGAGCAAGGAAGACCATGGGCTCCAGATATGTTGCAAAACATAAATCACTGGTTCTATGTCTCCTTGGGATTTTAATCTGCTGGATGCAACCACCTTGCCAAGGCTGCCTAAAGAGTGGAACCTGGCATGATGAAATGCATAGGTTTGGCTGTAGACCTGGTATTGTGAAACTCTGATTGTGTGCATTGCCCCTCAGATTTTTGCAAAATACTGTCTTCAATTTTCTCAATTCCTATTTAAGCTAGCCCTGCCTACCTTCAGAAAAGGAAAGAGTTAATCCAAAAGCTGGTGTGACACACATTCCCCCTTATAACTCTTACAAATCTGAGGTCATGGTTATCATCTCCTATTAATTTATCTCTCTACCACTTTTACAGTCCACTGTTTGTCGGTCTGGTCACCCTTACCAGGCAAGCGTTTGCTTTATTTTGAAGAGAATAAACTAAAAACCACTTGACCCCAACCTGGCCAGTTTTTTGTGGCTGTACCTGTTTCCCAGGCTAGTACATCACAATGCAAAGGACTAACTGTACAATCAAAACTATGCAGTGTCTATTTTTTTCTTCAGTAACCAAAGTCACTACCATTGGTGTGCTGAGTCAAAAAACTTGGGCTCCCTCTAATTCTTGGAGGGCAGGTATTGACATGTCAGAAAAAAACCCTACTTTCATAGCACTAATTGTCAAATTTCTCCCTAGAAAATGCAGGAATGGGTGCCTTGGAGAATTATTTTCCCCATCTGATGGTGCTGCATCACTTTTGAGCAAGTGCAGGGGAGTGGGAAAGTTTGCAGGATACTTGAGGATAAACAGTTATTTGCACTGGGAAAAAAAAAGATGCTTATAAGCATCAAAAGTCATGTTGAATAATACAAGCCAGACAGCCTTCAAACCATTGAGGCTTAACCAGAAGTTTCCAAAGTCCATGTTACCACCTAAATAAGGACTTCACAAGTCAGGTGAGGTTCTGCCCTGCAATCTTTGGAGAAAGCCATAAATTCTGGTAAGCACTGACAAAATTAGGATCATCTCATTCTTGCTGGATTATATGGGTATATAATAAAGTTGAATAGAATAGAATAGAAATCAATACATTAAAAATAGTATAAAAATATATTCTTGCAAGATATAATTAATATATGAACCCAAGCCTTCTTTTCCCCTTGCCATCCTAACAGAGTTGATTTCTCCCATGCAGAATGAATCACTTCTGTTGCAAGCCTATAGCATTGAGCCAAAGGGGGATGGGGAGAAAGAAGGGGAGGAAGAGGGAATCTTTCCAACCACAAAATAAGTGGAAACCTGAATCCTCAAGTTAGGGAATAATCAAACAGTGCTCAGATTTTTTGAATGGCGTAGGAATGGAGCATGAATAAAGACTACATATAGTGTCCTAACTAAATAAACCTTATTGATAATGGATGCTATATTTTAAAAAGTGATTGATTGGGAAATGGTGAAACAAGCGGGTATTATCACAGATTTTTCACAAAGGAAACATACTTCTTTACATTAGCTTCCCACAGAAATACATTGTCTCAAGTTTGCTAATACAGGTATGCTTATGGATGCATTTATAACATCTCATTCCTTTAGGTGTCTTTATCTTGATGGATTAATCTTTTGCTGTTAGGCTAACTCTTGACATATTTTTCTTTCTATTTATTTTTAGAAAGTCCTCAAATTAGAACAGTCTGAAGGGTTTCTTTTTCTCCCCATAAATAATTTATTCACGGAAAATTGCAGCTTCCATTAACCCAAGGCTACTCATGAGTCTGTGTAAATTTAGTTAACAGAGAAAACTGAATGCAAAGAGGAAAAACTTAAGATCCTGCTAAAGAACTAGAAGATGATAAAGATACCCTTTATAGTCCAGTTCTCAGAGGATCCAGTGCTTTATTCCACCCACCACTGTGAACTATTTACCAATATATAAGAATCATATCTTAGAACTGTGGTATTGAAGAATGAGTGTAAGAAAATGCTGTAGTGGATCCATCCATCTCTCTAGTATCCTCCCCAGTGAAATATGCTTAGAGGAAGTGTGGTGTGGTGCTTCCCCAGAGTGGTCTCACAGATGCTGCAGAGTGCATTGCTAGACCTGAGGTAGGTGACTTGGCATTTAATAACTCTTAAATAATTTGTTTTTCCTTTGAATATGCCCCACTGCTTTTCACATGCATGTAGGTCATCAGTAGCTACCCCCATCTGTGGCCATGAGTCTAACACCATGTGAAATGAAGGAGCACTTCCTTCCTTTGTTCTGAACCTAGCCTTGACTAGTTTCATTTGATGACTTCTTGTTCTCAAATTGAAAGAGACAGGGGACATCGATCCCTGTTCCTGTTCTCCATGCCTTCTGGTGAGTTTATGGTCCTAAGACAAATCAGAAAAATAGAAGATGCCCTTTGCTGGGATGTTCTTTGTTACCCTACACTACAAGGGCTACCCGTACAGAGGGCTGTACAGCAGCTGGGAAGGTTTTTCATGACTAATGATGATGTGTGGTGAGGCCAGCTGACCTGAAAGGCGATGTACCTTGCACACTTGTACATCTAAATCATTTATATGCCCTCTTTTTAATATAAATTTATCCCGGAATCAAAATGCACAAATTCACCCAAGTCTCCTTCACAGGATTTTAATTTCCCAGCATTACCTTCATGTGGGCATCTAAGATGGCTAAATCCTTAGACTTTAGTGCTTTTCTAGCTGAGCAGGCAGTCTGAGGGTTTTGACATGACCATTCACAGTTCCATCTGGAAGCTGAAGCAAAATGTCACACTGTACCATTGATTTCAACTCAGCTCTGACAGTTTGCACAGGCCAAGGATCTGGCCCCAAAGAATGTGGTTTCTAAATTCATATTTTTCTAAAAGCAGTCCTCATGGAGTATTTATAAGCCCTGCAAGGGCTTTAAAGCAAATGTGGGGGAGTGTTCCTGTTCCTAGACCTCTGCCCCACGCCAGGGAAAGCAGCTTTGCTTTAACTTGTAAAAACCTCAAGGCAAAAAAAAAATAAAAATATAAATCACCTCTTTCAGTAACAGTGGGAGATGGGGCAAGAGTCACTGTCCTGCACTGCTGTGGGAGATGGGAAGGGTTTGGCAGTTAAAAGACTTCCGAAGAAACAAAATCACCTGGCTCCTTTTTTTTTTTACAACTTCATTATGGTTAAAAAATATATATGCATATATCTTCAAACAGATATACTTTAAACATAATATATAGTTTGGAATATTGGAGCAATAGCATAATTTGTGCTCTGACAACCTTTTATCAATTGGATTTGAGAGTGAAGTTAAAAACAAGCTTGTGCACCATAACCATGTGCCCCTTTCCACTGGGGTCCTAAGGCTCTTGTGGTGGGTGATTGGTGTTTCCTAATGGAGTAGGTCTCCTCACAGAAGTAAGTGTTTCTTTTTTGTTTTTTCTCCAGCAGTAGAGCTGCTTTAGCTGGCTTTTTCTCAGTGCCAGAAACTCCTAATAATGAAAAAAAAATAAAATGAAGGAGTGTTATTTAAAGGCTACCTGCAGTCTGATTCAAGGTCTATTCTTAATGTAACCACATTGCTATATATATCGCAGACTCCTGTTAAGGACTCTAGGTTTAAGCAAATAAATTATCAATGGAAAATAAGAATGTCCTGGAAATTTTTCCCTAGTCATACAAATTGGGTTCTCCTTTTGCTATATCCCATATTTCTCAAAGCAGTTGCCAGTTTCTTCATGTGCATAACAAAATGCCAAGAATTTGGCATTCACTGTGTCCAAAAGCCTGGGTGGGCTCTGGAGACTCCATTGTAGGTGCTAGAGGCAGCATCTCACTGTCCACACTGGAACCACTTGCCTTCTGGAATAAGAAAAAAGGACAATGTGAAGAAAAGTTGCCATGCAGCTGTGTGGGGAAGGATGAGGGTGGCTATGCCAGTTGTGCCATTAATGTACAGGGTTAAGCACCCCACCAACAGCCTGTCAGCAGGGTGGAAGAACAGTTATTTGTACTTTGCCAGCAGTCCCAGTCCCCAGACACATCCCAGCATGGTCTGCTGCAGAGTCTCGGTGCATCACACCCAGCATCCCCGTAAACACTTCCCTTCAACAGCAGCCCGCGGTGTATTTGCATTGCTTTACGAGTACTTTGTGTTGTGAACAATGTAAGAAATCATTGCCCATTGTGTCTCAGCTCTTTTACTGTCTTCTGAAAATAGAACATACACTGAAGTAGTATAACGTTTTGCTTGGAGTCTGGATTTGGTTTGGGTTTTATTTTGTTGTTGGGATTATTTTTTTTTCCTCCTCTATTTTCATCATCTTTCAATGATCTGATGGTGAAGCATCTGTCAGTGTATAGCAACCTTTTGCACTGATATTGCTGCTTCTTAGGCACTTGATATGAAACATCCTCTTCTTAGCAGAAGGCTGCGTTTCAGCTACTGGCAGACATACAGGAATGGTCCCACCTACCCATGAGAGGCAGCTCTTTCTAGGGCATGGGACGGCCACTGTGCAGCATGTGACGCTAATAAAAATATTTTATCAAGCTGAAACTGCAGGGTAAGTCCAGATGGGCTAAGTGCAATACAGTTCAAACTTTGATTTATTTTTCCCTGTGTGCATTGTATCAGTATAACAGTGGCTTCAGATTTTTCATTTCACTGAGGAGCTGGCTTCCAGTTTCACTTTTAACTTTTGTGTCTTTATTGCTGTAGGAACAGGGATTCCATTTGGAAATGGTGGCTTCTATTGCTCCTGCTACAAAAACCAACCAACCCAGCACCTGTGTGCCAGGAAAGCTGCACCCCAAAAAGAAGTATGGAAGAATTTAGGACAAGAGAAAATGGCATCAAGTTATGCCAGGCGAAGTTTATATTGGATATTAGGAAAAACTTCTTCACAGAGAGGGTTGCTAGGTGTTGGAATGGGATGCCCAGGGAAGTAGGTGTGTCTGCATCCTTGGAGGTATTTGAAAGACGGTTAGATGTGGTGCTGAGTGACATGGTGTAGTAGTGGATGGCAGGTTAGTGTGATGGTTGGACTTGATGGGTCCCTTCCAATCAAGACAATTCTGCGATTCTATGATTAATTCCAGTTGTTCCTTATAGAAAAGGCCTATAGAAGATGCAGCTGTGATTCAATGACTCTGCTTGTCCTCTCAGCTCCAGTAAGTGCAAGGAGCAAGTAGAACTGTGAGATCCAAATGTGTGTGTGTGTATATATATATATATGCATGTATATTAATGTGTGTCTATAAATGTATGTGTGTGAGTGTATATATATATATACACACATTTATTTGGGGAAACAACACCTGGATTGCATGGAGAGGGAGATCAGACAGAGATAGAGCAGAAATCCTTCTGGGAAGTCTTGTCTTTCTGCTGGTATAGGGCATGAGTTTACTAAAAGCAGGAAGCAAAAAGAAGGTTTCAAGTAAGAGTCCTGGGAACTAAGAAATGCATGTATTAGTATTAGAGAACTTTGGGCATACACAAATCATTGGTTATGGGTGATCTCAAGTTATTAAACTGATTTCCTTCCCACTTCTCCACCCATGTAATATGGGGGAGGGGGAAGCTAATGTTGCCATTTTTTCACAAGAATCCTTGAAAAAAAATTTTTTTTTGATCAATTAAAATCTGTTTTCTGACAAGGACAGAACCATTAATGACAGAATAGATGTTTTCTTTTTTAAAAAGTAATAAAATATAAATTTCTCAGTTATAATTTAAATTTTAAAAAATCAGACTGATTTTGTACTATAGCACAGCAATTACTACCAAAAGCTGAAAAGCATCCAGGGACCTATCAATATATTAGTGAAAGGGGAATATGGTATTGATTTTCAGAAGGAAAACAAAAGTAAGAGGTGCAGGGGTTTCATAGTGAAATAAATCCCTATAAAAAAATAAAAGAGACAGAATCAATGGGGGTATTGCTGAACACATAAAGGTAAAAGAAATGTAGCATATATATTATATAGAGACATATAAAAACAGAATTATGAATTCAGTGAGGAAAAGGTATTTGGTAAATGTGGTTTTTTTTTTTATGGACCCCTATTTTAAAATTATAAACTTATTCACAAACTCTGGAGTGGAGTTATGCATCATACAGAAGCCAAACGTCTGTGATGACTCATTGGAAGGAAATCAGCTCTCGACCATTGACAAACTCTTTCATTTTGTTCGGGATTTCTTCTGCAAGATACTTTTTCTGGTTATGCTTAGTAACAGTCACATAACTGCTATGCTTTTGCCATTTTATGGTTTATTTATTTGCATTCTTCAAATACTCAGTGTGTAAGTGAGGCGAAACAGTACTGTACCATTTAAGTAACTGATCACAACAGAGAAAGTATTAGTCTAGAATGTATTGACGAAATTTGCCAGCAACCCACATTCTAAAACATGTCTGGATTAAATATTTCTTGAAAATTTCCAAGTAAGAAACAAATCAGTAACAATCAGGCTGTTTGTATGTACTTCATAAAGGAAAATAAGCAGCAGATTCATTAATAAATTATTCACCAGCTCTGCTCTTAAGCATACTGAGAGTTGGCAAAAAGTCCATGGCAAAGGATAATGCTAAGTAACAGCACATAAAACAGAGGCACTATCAGGTAGCATAACACAGAGATTAGTAGTAGGTCCTGACTTAGTCAACATCCTCATTAATGATCCTAAAGCAGGAGTAAACAGAAACATAATGAAATCTGTGGATAACTGGAAGGAACTGTGCATGGCAGCATCAAAGAAAGGGGAATAATAATACAAAAGAATTGAGATGCATGGGTGTCAGATAAAATAACACTGCATGCTAAAAATGAAATGAAGAAAACTATTTCATGTATACTTAAAAGAAGAACCATAACCATGTCTCAGATTAATTTTCCATCAATCGTGAGGCATCAACAGATAGGTAATAATCAGAGTAGCTCCACAGAAGTCAGTAGAACCACCAGAAAAGACTGATGGAGGCATGGACCAGTTGATGAGCACCCTCTTGTTAGACTGCCAGAGAGAGCAAACAAGAGATCTTTGGTCCTGCATGGTGAGGTGTATAATTTGCATTGCAGAGAGGCAGCAGTGCTTCTGACATAACCCATAGCAACACATCATCCTCTGTAAGATATCCCATTGATTATATTATCAGTACTTTTTAAAAATCTGTAAAACTACCATTTGAAACATTTAGAGATGAAGGGGTGAATAATACCAATGGTATTTTCATAAAACTGTAGACCTGAAATGATATACCTAAAGCTGGTAAATTAGTAAATGACTCACAGTACGTTACATGCCCTGTCTGTCCCACACCCCATACTGCGAAAAATGTTGTTGCTGAGGCCTCAAAGTGCTGTTTTGCCTGCTGTTTTCATTAGAAGCCATTCATGTTTTATTTAAATAGCTTCAATCAATGTGTATCTCTGTTTTATTTTTCAGTTAAACCCTGCCAGCGTAATCAACCTCATCTGCAAATTGTTCTGCATTGTCAGTAAGTGACTGCCTTCCAGTATTGTAAACTTTGTGTAGTTAATTGTTCTTAGAGAATAGGGAAATATTTCTTGGTAACAGAGTAATCATTTATGAGACAATGTAATGACACTGTGTTTATTTTGAATAAAAAATTCATCTCACACTGTTGGTTTTGGTATTTTTGGCTGTTTGGTGCCTTACAGGTTGTCCTTAGTGGGGCAAGTGTAGAGGGGGAAGATACCTGCTTTGATTCTTTAAAAATAGATCTGGGACAAATGGGAATGATGCATCAATTTAGCTGGAAAATCTTGCTCTAGTAATGGGAGGTACCTGGACACGTTATTAATCGAAGATAGAAAGCAAGTAGTAGGAGTTAATGGCTGTTCTTGATGCAGATGGAGCTCACTGATGGAGTTCCTAAGAGCTGTGTGCTAGGAGCCATGCTGTTCAACATGTTTATAAACAGCTTGAAAAAGGACTGATTATTAAAATGAAAAGGTCTGATAATTACAAAAAACTTGGTTATGCTAGTGAAATCAAGGATTGACCAAGGATGTACCAAATTATTTTTGAAGATGAAGTGGCTGGTTAATAAAGCAGCAGGTGAAACCCAGTAGAAGAAAATGTAAAGTGATGCACCTAGGAAAAAGCAACCTAAGGCTCATTGACAAAATGAGCTCTGAGTTGCCAGGAGGAAGTTCATGAAAACATCAGCTTAATGCTTGAAAACACTGAATAAAATTGTAGGAGGTCTTAGGGAACACATAGAGAAGAACAAACTGGTAAGCTCTGGTACAAAACCATAGTTCATCACGCTGCATGCTGCTCCGGCCTCTTCACGGGCAAACAGAGTATCATGAAAAATTCAGAGGACAGTCACAATGATGACAAAAGATTTGGGTCAGTTTCTTCATGATAAATGAGCAAGCAGGCTATGACTCTTGCTATTGGTCAGATTTGACTAAGAGACAGGGTAGCCTCTGGGATCCACAATGCTAGAAGAAGGCAGACATAGAAGAAACCCATGGGGTTGGTGGGCTCCAGCCTTGTTTGAGGCTTTGCCAGGGCTGCTTTTATGAGTACTCAACATCTGCATAGCCTCAAGGGAGAAACACCACCAGACTGTGCAGCAGAAATTCAGATAGAATTACTAACTGTGAAAAAAAAATCTTACATGTAATTGAGAAGACCCTGAAATTAAAATGGGTGGGAGAGTACATGGGAGAAAGTACCATGAGTGCTCATGCTGTTCTTGCTCCTCCCTACATACGTGCTTGGGTGCACAGCTGGAGTGTGTATGAGGAGGTGGTGTGTGTGTGCATAAGCTGCTTGCATCCAGAACATGAACCATATGCTGCTTTTAAATCTTCTGAAACTGAGGAGCCTTATGTCCCTGATCAGACCTTATCTTTGCGATGATGACCGACATCTGGGACTTCCTTCTGCATTTGCTTCCTGCTTCTGCAAACCTGAACATGGCTCTTGGGAAGCATTGAGGATTGACAGCTTCAGCAACTAAAAAATATAGACGTGACAATTAGTGTCAGAGGATGACTGGAACGGGAAACTGAGCGCTTAATTATGGCTGCAAAGGAATGGGCTCTTTGTACGAGCGATGATAAAATGAAGATAGAGGGAAGGAAGTACAGCATGTAGGACTTGTGGACAGGTTTTGGAGATAATTAGTGATTCTGTTTGTGATCATACCAATACAGCTAGAGATTTTTAAAAGGTTGCCACGCTGTGCACCATGCATTCTGCAAGAGCCACAGAATACAAGTGGCTTCAGTGCAAGAGGATAGTAATGGGGGGTGTGTTGCGATCTTAGTTGAAATGAGAACCACTCATGTATAAAAATCCTTTTGAGATTTTTTGTTTGTTTTTTACTGTTAATGGCCATATGTCAGATCCAGCACGGTGGCCTTAGAAAGGGAAGAAGGAGACTGTATCATCACGGGCATTACTTTCTACTTCTTGAGAACTCTATGCTGAGAATGCAGAAGACAAACATACCAGATCAGCAATGACACAGAAAGCATAATTGCAATTAGTTAAAAATTACTTGGGAAAACCAATACAGTACTGTGTGCATTAGAAACATAAACTATGCACCTCCCTAAAACCAAGTATAAAACATGGTAATAGCATTCAAAACTCATTGATAGATGTACCTGAATTGGACCCCCTGAATGAAGGAAATGTTTTGTTGTTTGCTTCATATTTGATGCTGTTCTCCACAGCCACATTCAGGTTATCCAGTCCCCAGAAACTGTCACAGACAGGTAATCAACACTGTGTCACCAGGTAATCAACACTGAAAAAAACACATGAATAGCAGTTCCCTTGCTGCACAGATCACTTGACCAAGTTGATGTTGAGTAAGATATGCCAGAGGAAAAGGGGGTACTAGATAATACAAGTAGCTGGATGCTCTGTGAACATTGGTGTTCTTGAGCTCAAACCACTGCAGATTCATCAGTTGTCGTTATCTGAGGACTGAGCCCAGTGGCACATTATTTTGGGAAGAAAGCTCATCTTTGTGGTTCACCTCAATTTTCAGAATCAACTGTGCTCTTAAGAGGTAATACCCTGTTGGCAACTGCTTAGGTTTTACTTTGAGGACAGAACTGAGACCACCTCCAAATTAACGGTAACTCAGTGGTTGAGTGCTGGAACAGGAATTTGCTGCGTCTGTTTGTTCCTCCGAGTGTTGTCATAGACTGCAGTTCTCCATGATGTGTAGTACTGATGACCACAAAAGATGAATGAAAGGCAAAATTCCCATAGCAGTTTGTTTAGAAAATCAGATTTAATTTCTATCATTATTAATGGTATCTGCGGTTTTGACTGTGACCAGTGAAAGAGCCTGGCAATACAGGATACATCTATTTGCCAGTCAATTTACAGAGGACTGGTATTGGATACTGATCTCCAAAATATATTGTCACATCTGAGAAACAATTCCAATGCTTAGGCATTATTCTCTGCCTACTGCTCTAAGCAGCTCTTCAGTATAATAATATGCATATTCTCCAAATCACTATGCTGCTCTCATCTTGGCTCACCAAGAAGCTGCTGTGTATACTAATCTGTGTGGTATGTCCTATACATTAGGGTGCCTGGCTTAATTTGGAAATCTTCTTAAAATGCATAGTTGAATTATTGATTGTGCAGCTCAGAAGATGAAATGAGATGGGGTGCATTTTAGAGTTATGAATAATAAACTCCTGCTCAGCCAAAGCTACTGAGGGATGAGTTCAAGTTCAAAGAGATGCGACCACTAGACATTTCATATGTGCTAATATCAGGCTACCTACAGTCCTTGCTACATGTTTGTTACTTTTCCTTAATAGCCATGCAGAAGTAGGGATTAGTGCATAAGGGATTTAGGAGCACAGTTGCCTGTGGTGAGGTTATGCACCTGAAAACCTCTTTTGAATGCTCCTGATATTGATTGCTGTCAGATTTCCATTTGGCTGAATAGGTGTTCTGAAAGTTCTCTGACCCCTTTTCTTGTGTGCTGGTTGATAACATCTTATAGTCCAGCCTGTTATCCTTCATGCAAGATGTTAGGTACACCTTGCTTGATCTCCTTTCCCTTTCAGAATTTGTTTCAGCAAGCCTTTCTCGGCCTCTTTCTTCCCCAGTCCTAGTGAGCACAAAACTAATTGGGTTCATCTATACCACACCTATGAACATCCAAGATTATCCAGCACTTCAGTTGCCCTTTTAGCACTGTGAACGGTATCAGTACCTTGGTAATGGGGCGCTCAGCGTTTCACACAGCCCTCAGGCATGGGTCCACTGGCCCTTTCTACATTTCAATCATCTCTTGTAATTTGTTCTGTGCCTCTGCTGGTACATTGCGGTGTTTTGTTTGCTTTCTCTTGGCTGCCAGACACTACACTAACTATCTGAAGATTAGATCTCCCATTTGTCTCGGATCATTTTCCTGTGACCCTATCAGAGGAAGCATTAAAAGATTTATAAAATGAATGTGTGAAACAAGGATGTGCCAATCAACTGTACAGAAGGGGGTAAAAACATTATTTCAGTGACTGCTGATACGAGTTAAAAGAAAACTGAACTTAATAAAAAATCATTCTACTGATTTCTGAAACGGAGCCCAGGAGGCAGAAAGATCATGGAGGAGACCGAAAAGATCAATTGCATGTCTCTGCACAACAACCCATTTCTTAAAGCCCTGATTTTTGGTATAATCCCTTTGGCTATGTTTTGACCTAGTCTTATTTGATTTATATCTTTTTCACATTAAATTGTATGCATAAGGTATCTACTCAAGAGTTCACCTTATGCACATTTCACCAAAGGGAGTTTCTCTTGTGTTTGGTACAAACCACTCTACCTGGTTTTATTATGTGAAATCTTCAAAATTCATCTCTGCATTATTGCTTACTTTCTTTTTGGAAAACCTGATTTACCCTTAACCATCGTATTTAGTCTTCAAAATAATTAGGCTCACTTCACCACCACAGTAAGGTGAGAAAGTTAATTTCCTATTCAGTTTAGAATTTCGCCATTATTGCCATGAATACTAAATTCATACCACTGCAGTGGGAGTCCTCAGAGACTGCTTTTGAAACACCTTCTTCTTAGCTGTGATCATTTCCTACTTTTGTTTCACAAATGGCTTTAAATCCTCTCACAGTGTTGCAAGAAGAGTGGTATTTTCCCTTGGTTTCTTCTCTCCATCCTGCCTGCCAAGAGATAGGCGAGATAAATGGTTACAGATGATACGAACATAATAGGATAGATGGCTAAGAGTACTGCAAAAGCACTGTGCCCAGCAGTCCCCGAGGGGCAATACAGTATTTCTGCTGGTAGCTCAAATATCTCTCAAGTCCAGTAAGCAATGTGAACTGGAACTTTACTCTTCTGGACGTCAGCATAATTCAGCCTGCACACTAACACTGCAATAGATGATGGGATGGATTTCCTCCTCTTCTTCATGGGAGATTTTGTTTTCTTGCACTGTGAAAAGGCTCTGTGGTCCTGGCTGATGGAGTCATACTTAGTGTGTGGGACTCCAAGTACCTATGTGGTGTTGTGTTTTTTGTTTCTGAAGAAAATTTTAT
The DNA here is from genome assembly GCA_013400835.1 of Zapornia atra. Taxonomy (NCBI): domain Eukaryota; kingdom Metazoa; phylum Chordata; class Aves; order Gruiformes; family Rallidae; genus Zapornia; species Zapornia atra. Next base: position 603,397 of record VZTU01032991.1, on the reverse strand, counting down.
TTTCCTGAATGCCACAAGAATAAATCTACAAGCAGCCCAGAAATTACTGTCCACCTCTTTGGTCTTTTAAGTCTTTCCGCCTCTTCTGCTTCTCAACCCCAGCCACTTCTTTTGCTGTTTTTTGTATTTCTCCTGGTTTCCCTGAATTTATCTTACTTTTACCAGCAGCTGCAACCAATAAAACCCCCTTGCCTCCAAATCTGCTGCCTGTCCCAGGGAAACTTCTCTGGCGGCACAGTTTATTTTGCTCAGCTATTTCTGCTTCCTGTTGTTTCAGCAATAACTATGTGGAGGAGCATTTAATTGCTCTTTCCATTTAGTCTGGCTGAAGTGTACTCAGCACACCCATCTGCTTTAATGTGACTTCTACATCAAAGACACTCCCCCCACCCTCTCTTTTAAAACAGCCAGTTACATCTTCCAGCCTAACCTATCCACAAAGAGAGGCTTCAGTCTCTACTTGGAAATACAACCAGAGCCAGCTCTGAGAATCCCTGAGTTCAAATTAATGAGAAAAAAGCTAACTCAAGTTGCTTTTTTGTCACTTGAATGATATTCTAGTGACAATTTTTACTTTCTCCCACAAGAAGTGGAGCAACAAAGACAGGTCATGCTTTCCAAATAGTGGAAATCACTTGAAATCATACAGGAAGGCTGTATTGTTAGGTTTCAATTAAGCTAAATTATTAATGACTTTTGTGTCTAATTGCCTTATTACCTCAATAACAGACAGATTCAGGTCAGCCATTCAGATCATTCTCACACAGGGCCTTTTTGCAATCCATGTCTAAGCCACCAGTCACCACCATGCTTCTGCAGTGGGTTTGCGTGGTCTCCCCAGTTGCAATGGCATTGTGAGCGGGGTAGATCTGGGCACGTCTGTCAAGAATGACAGTTTGCTTGGACTGAAAACCACACTTTTCAGTCAACTTTTTAGGGCAACATCCTATCTTGTCATGAAGTCTTCTCATGTACCTGTTGCCTATTCTTCAGGAAGCATTGAAACAGCACCACTGCCTACCAAAATAGGAGAGCAGCAGGAGTATTTCTGCTATTGAGAGACTGAGAACCCATCTTCTCCTGTGGTAGGCACTGGGCTGAATTATACAGGCTGCAAGGAAATGCATCAACTGCAAGTTAGAGTACAGGTGCCCCACAGCACTTTCCTTTGTGCTGCAGTGATGGTGCCAAGCTACTGAAAACCTGCTTTAACTGGCCAGTGTGCCATGGCCTTGAAGTGGGAAAGTATTTTTGATGTTCCATGTATAAAATAAAATATTTATTACATTTATTGTGTAATATGGGAGGGTTTGGGGTTTTTTTTTTCATTTTTTGAGACTATTCTCACACCTAGAAAAAATGGCATTCAAATGAAAGCGAAGGTACATATCAGAGGTAAGAGACTACAGAAGAAGAAAAAACTGTACTAATTGTCCATAAACCAATCACCATAAATCCCCAGAATTTCACTTGTTATAGAAAGAAAACTGAACATTAATGTAAGAAATGCACCATTAAAGTAATGAAAGAATCTTACCTCTGACCTGTATTTGATGCTTATGAAAGCAAAAATCCATGAGAAAAATGTAAGATGTCTTTTAAAAACAGTTTATCTCCAACTGAATCTGCAAAGACTAAAACACTTTAATCAATTTATGTAGGTATGGTAAGATGTCTCTCCACAGCAACCGAAAAGCATTATCACCGTGATTCTTTTGGATGTTAAAAGACTCTTGGACATTGAAAGCCATTGTGCACTAGTTTTTTCTTCTGCTCACCAAAGGTTCTCTAGAGTTTCATACAAGACAGTAGCATAACAGCTGCCCTGACTACCAAGCTAGTCCCAGATGTTAAACCCTGCATGGCAGGGGAGGGGTGGGAACTAGATGATCTTTTAGGTCCCTTTCAGCTCAAACTTTTCTGTGATTCTGTGATTCTATGAATTGAAGCTGAGTGCTGGGCTATGAGGCTTGGGCAGGGACAAGCAGGATAAAGTGGGAATTTTCTGCCCCTAATTGTGGTGGAAGCAAAGGGCTTTGGCACGCTCAGCCCACTCAAAATAGCTGCTGTTATAAACTGTACAGCTTGAAAGATGCTGGGGTGAGAGGAGCATTGCATCATCAATCCCAGTTTTAGATAATCCTGCCTGGAGCTGATAGGAGATACTTCCATTTTGAAGAAATGTCTCCTGCTCATCCTTGGGGCCAAGGAATCACTGCTTCTACCCTGCTTAACTTTTGGATATCTACCTGTCCTGGTTCTGTCCAGGCCAGAGTTAACCTCCCCAAGCTGCCAGCCCAGGTAAGCTGAGTTAGTCTAGGCTGTTTCCATACCACCTGACATCACTCCCCCATAAAAGGGGCTGGTTGGATAGGGGCACTCCTGGGTGTCTCCAAGGCAGTCTAAGTGCAGCTTGGGGTGCTATGTTGGTCTTCATGTCATGCTGGTCCTTGTGTTGTGCAGCACTCTATAATCATCAGGTCTGTCAGGTACTCTGTGTTATCACCAGGTATGAGTGTAACTTGCTCTGGGCTGCTATTGTTCCACTTTCATTGTGATTTTTGTCAGTAAACTGTCCTTATCCCAACCCAGGGAGGCTCTGTCTGGAGGCTTACTCCAGGAGTGAGCAGTGTGTGGTGCTTGATCACTGTTTGGGGCTGAACCACCACACTACCTCTGCATGCAACTTGCAGCTAGCATGCTGAGGCTTCCTGTGGTAAAATGCCTCGGTGACTAAACTTTCTAGCAGGTTTGTAGCCAGAGCAAATGGAGTGACAGAAACATTTCTGTCCTGCAAGCAATGTGTTCTATACTGTTGGAGAATTTGTTCTTCAAAGGGTTTTACCAAGGAAAACTGCTAGCTTTCAGACACATGTACAGGTCAATATCCAAAAGCCAGGCTAAGTGTGCAACTTGGCCCTGATTTCTGCTTGTGAGATACTCCTTATTTTGTAACTTTTGCCTGAGCCCAATGCAAACTATTTCGTTGTGGCTCATATGTAAAAATGAGTGTGGGGAAATGCAGCATGCAAGAGTATGAGGTACTTCTCTGGTAGGGAGGGATCTCAGACTTCTTTCCTAAACCAGGGCTGTAGAGGAGATGACAAAGAGGAAGGAAACACAGAATGTGTAGTCTGTCAGGGTCTAATTCAGCGTTACTATCTATCACTAGTTGCTCAAGAAATCGGTGAGCTCCAATTGTGGGAATTGCGTATATGAGTCTGTGAGAGTTGAGTTTTGCTGGATCTGTAGCAGGAAGCCCGTGATGTTTATTTGTATCACTCCATACCATTTGTTTTTTACAGTTGATGTATTTTTGTCATGACAATACTTCACATGGGAAAACAGGGTGAAAACCAAACAAGCCACATAATACTTGACTATGAAGTAAAGAAAACACTGTGAAATATATTTCATGTGGGAGAAGTGATTTTAAAAGAAAAAAAGCTCAAGAAGCATAGAAGGGTACCAATGAACTGGTCCAGATGACATGCATCTCTGAGAATAAGGTAATTCATTACAGAATGTAATGGCTCAGTGACAGTTGTTTATGGAAGTTCATGGAAATCTGAGAGAAAGCCAGAAAGCAAATAGGACACAGATCTTCAGAAAAAGAAGCAGAAGATGGAGAAGAAAAAAAAATAGAAAAAAAAAATAGAATCACAGACAATTGCAATTCACTAAACCTAATTTTAATCCATTATAAAATAATGAAATTCTCATTAAAGTTCTGCATCTACCTGGGGGATAATGGAATAATGAGCAGAAACGATGCAGGGATCATAGCACCAGAGTGGTATGTGTGATAAATCTGAAGAAGAAAATGCATTGGGATTCCAAAATACTGGGTGAAGGGTTCAAATAATATAACTTGAAATGGTGACTTTGATTATTTTTTTTTCCATGGGAGAAAGTGTTCTGGAAAACTCCAAGGCCGCAATTTGGTTCTGTTACAGGCTTTCTGGATAAAACACCACACTGAATTTGAAGGCCTAAGGGCTAGCTGCTGAATGCTGGGGTGATGGATATGGAGGAGGAGTAGATAATAGGGTCTTTCAAAATGATAAAACAGCACAACAAATCAGTGCAATTTGGGATTATTGGCACAGATAAGTTACATACTTCAAATGCAGAGAATAACTGCTCTTTCTGTAATCACACCTGGGATGTGGCATTAAATTGAAATACCTTATTACCTGTTCTTATAAAACACGAAAAGATTTGAGTGAATTCAGATTTGAAGAAGAAAAATTATCAGACTCTTGGAAAGACTGATACACAAGGAGAGATTAAGTAGCTTAAATATATAGCTTTTCTAGTCAATAATTAAGCAAGGGAAGGATAATGGTTTAAAAATATGTAAGAGAAGGATAATTATTTTGGATGATGCATGGTCCTAGTTCAGCGCGGTCCTTAAATACATGCGCATATCCATCAGCCCTGCAAAACACCAATGCACGTGATTTCAGTGGAGCTTAAGCACATACCTAAATTTAAGCACGCACTGAAGTACTTTGATTAATTGGGGCCATAATCACAAGTAGTGGAATGAAATTAAGAAATGGAAAAATGTAGGCTGAACAGCAGGAAAATCTTCCAAACGGTGAGATGTAAGACACTGGGGAGTAATCACTCAAGGGTATTGGTGGAAACCTCATCCCTGGACACCTTTCAAGTTTTGCTGGACAGAGTACTGGGAAACTATCCTTTGGAGAATAATCTTGCTGTTGCCTCTTGAGACCATAACTGCAAGACCTAATGCAACTTTTCTGGGCTGGCTTGCAGCATTAAGCCCAAGACGTGATTTTAATGAGCAATGAGAGAGCAACAGGCTGGTGTCCTGAAGCCCTTCCTTGCCTCCCCCAAAATTCACTGGGATTTTTTTCCAATTTCTTTCTATGTAATGCTATGAGAGAAAAAAAAAACAAACCCCACAACAAAACCACAAATCACCACGCTTTAAGCCTAGTGCTAATTTGTCTTTTTCTACTTGCTGACTAAACAGTGATTTCACTCTCACCTGTGCATTAAAACAGAGCTTAAAGATATATAGCAAATCTAATTTCAACTTGTAGGGCTTTGTTTCATTCCCAGAGCATGTGTGGTGAATATCATCAAAGATGTAATTGTATCTTGGAGAATCTCAGATCTCTGAGCACATCCCAGCAGAAGATTTGGAGGTTTTGGTGGATTCTTCATTGTTGATGTTTTGTTTTGGTTCCTTGTGGTTTGGTTGGGGTTTTTTTGTTCCTTACTCCATGTTGCCCTGGAAGAAGGACTGGTGCAGAAAGGGACTCTCCCAAGCATGGAGCAGTGGATTCGGCAAGGGGCTTTGCCCACTAGGTAGAATGATTTTTGGTGAGCCAAATGTGAGGCCCAGAACACAGTGGCTTTTAAAGTGCTTTAAAACCTACTTTTTCTTAAGGCAAAAATTTGTAGAAGGTTGTGCATCATTTGCTTGGACTATTGGGGGTGTTTTGCAGCCTTCTAGGAAAGGCCAAGTGTAGTCTAACATGACTTTGCAGAGGTCTTCTGGAAACAGAAATGTTTGAGACAGATGTTATAACTTTCATATTCTGGCTCTGGATTTTCACCACAGTCTACATTCCTCCTTTTTTTTGCAGTATTCATGAGATGGGCCCTGATTTTATTATTGGGAAAACAACATATATGTTTCTCAGTCTTAATTTTCCACAGCATGCCAATGCATCCAGAATAGCAGTTCTTAATGTAAAATATACACTTCTGTGCCTTTCTGACTAGCAATACAGATAGGAACACATGAAAGTATCTTCCTGACTCATGGTCATAAGATCAATTAATTCCTTTATCCCACTGAAAAGGGCAGTCTTGCAAGGTCTCCATCATTGGCAATGCTTAAGAGCTTGTTAAATAAACAGCTGGACAGGATAATAAATGTGTGGGTCTTCCACTGGGATGGAACAGCTCTCTTGGCTGCAAGTGTTTTTGTATTCAAAGCTGGGAGTGCAGAGGTGTCTCCCAAGATAGGTCTGGTCACTGTGATAAAGTATGACACACTGCATATGTCAGCACTCAGGCAATTAGAAAACTGTTTTCATATGTATTTTGTTTTAAAAGAGTTTGATTTGTCTGAGTCCTTCTCTCCAAATGGACAATACAGTCTGGGAGAGTATTGTCATGTTCAGCCAAGCACCATTATATCCGAAGGTCCCTTGTAAGCGTTTCAGGTAACTTATGTTAAAGCAGAGGTAGACTTCTTCTCCCCTGTCCTGGGCTCCCTGGAGATCAGGGAAGTCACGTTTCCCATCTCCTGTGGGCCCCAGGGTAGCGACAGAATCTCCCCCCTTGGCCCCAGGCTGCTTTGGGCCTTCCCTGAGCCCCATCTCTGGGCCAGGCAGCAGCAAGGAGAGGGTCAGTACCCACAGGCAGGCTGTGGGTGCCCACTTCTCTGGGAGCAAGGGGCCAAGCAGCAGACTGGGGAGTGGGGAATGAGTCTGTTCCTGACAGGGTGGCTGCTGGGCTGGGGACAGCTTGCTGAGCAGCTGTTTGGGAGGTGGGGAATCCAGCAGGTAGTGGCACTGTGCTGGAAGGACCTGGGAGGGAAGCAGTAGGTAGAGTAACCAATCAGGAGATGGGGAAACCGGCAGGTGATGGGTCTGTGCCAGAAAGGCAGGCTGTGATTGGCTGCTCGGCTGGGAACAACAAAAAAAAAACAACTCAAGCAGCCAATCAGGAGGTGGGGAATCCAGTGTGGAAAGGTTCCCTTCTTGGTAGGCGGGCTGCAATTGGCTGCCTGGGAGGGGAGCAGTGAGCGAGGCAGCCAGTCAGGTGACGAGGGATCCTTTCGGGAGGGGGCGGAGGGGCAGGTGGTGGTGGG